>PVHY01011371.1:0-48260 GCA_004024945.1 Uropsilus gracilis
CAATGAGAGCCTGCGGTTCCACAGGCAAAAATAGCGAGACCTAGTCTCAAAAAAAAAAAAAAAAAAAAGAGTGGGTTCTTTGAAAAGATAAGCAACATAGCTGGGCTAACAAAAGTAAAGAAAGGCTGGGCACGGTGGCTCATGCCTGTAAGCTCAGCCTATGAAGCAGCCAGGGCTAGGGATCGTGGTTCGAGTCCCGCCTGGGACCTGTAGCGAGACCTAGTTCCAAAAAAATAGCTGGGTGTGGTGGCGCGTGCCTGTCATCCCAGCTACCTGGGAAGCTGAGGCTGGGGATTGCCTGAGTCTGTGGTACCCCGGGCATCAGGAGCCTGCAGTTCCATGGGCAAATATAGCGAGACCTAGTCTCAAAAAAAAAAAAAAAAAAGGAAAGAAGAGAGGAAGCATTAGTAAACAATTAGATGGGAATGCAAAATGGTCCAGCCACTATGGAAAGCTGTGTGGGGGAAACCTCAAACTACTGAAAATCAAACCGCCATTTGATCCAGCAATTCTAATTTTGGGAATCTACCCAAAGATATGAAAACACTAATTCAGACACCTGTACTCTGATGTTATTGCAGTACTACTTACAATAGCCATGATATGGAAACAACCTAAATACTCCAAAACTGGATCAGAAAGCTGTGGTACATGTACACAATGAAATACTTTTCCGCAATCAAAAAAGACAAATTTGACGCATTTGTGATAACATGGATGGACCTGGGAGGGGGGGGGGTTAAAACCCTGGGATTACAATGTTGTGAAATTTATATATTAAAAAAAAAATAATATATATATATAACAATAAGTTACACCTTGCAAAAAAAAACAAAACAAAACATGGATGGACCTAAAAGGAATCATGTTAGCAGAAATAAGCCAGAAAGGTAAAGAGAAATACTGGATGATCTCATCTATAGGCATGATAGAGGAAATACAAACAAACAAAGGATAAGTAAAATTTAAAACTGTCAACAGAACTGAAGCACAGAGCAAGAAATCAGGGGAGGGATGGGCACAAGAAATTAAGATCATGGTCCACAGGTGACAAGATGGTGGGAGAACCTTGGGGTAGACAATGATGTAAAATATATATAAGTGAAATCAGTTTAAAAAATTAAATTTAAAAAGAGACCAAAAAAAATAGAAATTAAAGAAAAGTTGCCACAGATAGCACAGTGTATCATAAGGAATTACTATGAACATTTATTATTATTTTTTAATTTTCAAACTTTTATTTTTAAGTGTAGGCAATGATCTTCATAAAGAAGGTGATACAACGCCGGGCCTGGTGGCTCGTGCCTGTAAGCTTCAGCCTATGGGCTGGGGCTAGGGATCGCAGTTCGAGTCCTGCCTGGGGCCCGTAGCGAGACCTAGTTCCAAAAAAAATAGCTGGGCGTGGTGGCGCGTGCCTGTAATCCCTACTACCTGGGAAGCTAAGGCGGGGAACTGCTTGAGTCTGTGGTACCCTGGGCAACAAGAGCCTGGGGTTCCACAGGCAAAAATAGTGAGACCTAGCCTCAAAAAAAAAAAAAAAAAAAAAAAAAAAAAAAAAAAAAAAAAAAAAAAAAAAAAAAAAAAAAAAAAAAAAAAAAAAAAAAAAAAAAAAAAAGAAAAGGTGATACAATGTGCATCATGGTAAGAAAAAGGGGGGCAGGTAAAACATATTCTCCATATAAACTGAAGTTGTTTTTATTTAAGACATTTTTTAAACTTCTTACCATATTAGTTATCTTTGTATGAGTGTTGGTACCCCTGAGAATGCCTTCCCCCTCACTCTGACCCCCCCACCCCCTCTGGTCACTCAGACTCCTCTTTCTTTGCTGTTTGTTGGTCTATGTTTAGCCCGTTGATCTCTTCCTTTTCTGTGGCGTGTCCTCTTCCTGGGTGAGGGTCTGTGGTTCTGGGACATGGCAAACCATGCTGCTTAGATTTTCAGTTTTAACTTTGCTACAGGCAGCCAGTCTGTGCTCATTTGGAGTCTATCAATGCCTCCTCATTGCTGGCTGTCTCCGCTTATCAAATCTCTGTGCAATTTTGCTGCTTCTTTGCCTTATAGTTTTTGCCTCTGGCTTAGAGGGTCTTGCTCCCAGTCATTGTTGGTAAAGAAGTTCCTTGATGGGGACAGGTATCTGCAGATGGCTGGTGTGGCTTATCTCCTCTCCCCCAGTTTGCAGCTTTCCTGTGGGGCCCATGCCATGTCTCTGGGCCTTCCTCTCCTGTGGAATAGGGAGGGGCATCTTGCTCTGTTAGAGCCATCTCTGAACCAGGATTTTGGCTCCCAGGCCTCCATGAGGTTGCGGGTGTGACTCTGCAATAAGGCATCACCCTAGCTGGTCTCCCAGTCCTGATGCAGCAGCTCCGTCCAGGTTCTTTGTGTCTTGCCCAGGGGATGTGTGTGTCAAGGATCTGTATCCATCCCTCTCCCATTCTGTGTCAGCAGCTGGATTATTTGTGCTCTTATTCCTGATGAGGACTAATTGGAGTGAGAGTGAAACAGAGGGGCTGTCATGCCCTACCCCCTGCTGACTCATACTTGTTGGGGGAAGGGAACTTGGGGGGGGGGCTACGGCAGGGAGGAGCTCACCCTGCTGCCTCCCAGTCTGAAGGAAGCCCAGGTGCCCTGCAGCCTGTAAACCAGGCAGGCTGTTGCGACACACCATGGGCCAGTTGGTGGGCAGGGTCTACTGACTATGAACATTTATATGCCAGTAAACTGAGATGAAATGGAGATTTTTAGATCAATATAGTTTATCATAACTTCAGGAAGTTATACTTCAGGAAGAAATAGAAGAGTTGAATACTCTGATTCCAAGTATGGAAATTGAAACAGCAATTAAAAAAATGTCCAAGGCCAGACAACTTTACAAATTAATGTTATCAAACCTTTCAAGAACTATGCCCTCCTTGCTCAAATTATTTCTGAAACTCCAAGCAGAGGGAAGGCTCCCTAGTACTTTTTATGATGCCATACTACCTTTATACTGACATTGAAACCAGCAAAGACAGTATCAGAAAAGAAAATTATAGCCCAATATACCTGATGAACATGGATGTAAAAATTTTCAACAAAATGCCAGCAAATCAGCTGGGCACGGTGGTGCGTACTTGTAAGCGACAGCTTATGGAGTCGCAGCAAGGTCTAGGGATCGCAGTTCGAGTCCTGCCTGGGGCAACACAGCAAGGCCTAGTCCCAAAAAATAGCTGGGCATGGTGGCGTGTGCCTGTAATCCCAGCTACCTGGGAAGCTGAGGCTGGGGACTGCTTGAGTCCATGGTACCATGGGCAATATGAGCCTGAGGTGCCCTGGGCAAAAATAGCGAGACCTAGTCTCAAAAACAAAACAAAACAAAACAAAACAACCAGCAAATCAAATTCAACAAGATATCACATGACCAAAAGGATTTACTGCAGGGGTACAAGAGATGGTTAATATATGTAAATCAATATAATACATTATATTAAAAAAAAGATAAAATCATATAATAGCAAGAGATACAAAGAGCATTTTTATAAGATTCAGCAACCATTTATGATAAAAACTAAACAAAGAACCTACCTCAATATAAAAAAAGGTCATGCACTACAAACCAACAGTTAATATAATACTTAATAGTGAAAAACTGAAAGCTTTCCCTTTAGGATCAGGAACAAGACAAGAATGTCTATTTTTGTTTAATTTATTAGTGATTTTGGCTAGAGCAGTCAGACAACAAGAATTGTTGTTAAAGGAAATGCAAGTTGTAAAGGAAGAAATAAAATGATCACTTTTTTTTTTTTTTAGAGACTAGGTCTCATTATGTTGCTCAGGGTAGTCCCAAACCTACGAACTCAAGTGATCCCTAGACTCAGCCTCGCAGGTAGTTGGTATTACAGGCACACACCACCATGCCCGGCTATTTTTTAGCAACTAGGTCTTGCTATACAGCCGGGGGTAGTCTCAAACCCGTGAACTCAAGCAATCCTTGGCCTCAGCCTCCCAGCGCTGGGATTACAGGTGCATACCACTATGCCCAGCTGATCACTTTCATAGACTATATGTGTGTGTGTGTGTGTGTATAAAACACTAATGATTTCACCAAAAGCTATTAGAAAACAATAAATACAGTAATATGGCAGGTTATATATCAACATACTTAAAAACTCACGGTACTTTTATATACAATGAACAAGGAAAAAAATTAAGAAAATGATTCCAATAATAAATGCTTTAGAAAGTCTCAAATAATCTCAGTAATAATCTATCAAGGATGTGACAGACCTATACAACAAGAACTACAGAGAATTATTAAAGGAGTTAATATAGCAAAATAAAGAGATGGAAAGACATCCATACTTGTGCATAGGGGTATCAATATAATTAAATGAATATAGTACCTAAATGATATTTAAATTTACCACAATCCCCATCAAAATATCAACAATATTCTTCAAAGAAATAAACAAAAAAGTAGTGAAATTTATATGGAATCATAAAAGCAAGAGTAATCCTGAGGAAAAAAAAAGGAGAGAAAAGAAAGCCTCATACTTTATACTATAAAGCAAGAGACTCAAAAGCTCAGAAAGAAATCCACATACACAGTAAAACTCAACTGCAAGAGAATATAAAATGGGGAAAGAAAAGTTTCTTTAAAAAGATGCGGGGAGAGGGGGGCCGCAACGGGAAAGAATGAAGTTGGAGGGGGGGGTTAAAAAAAAAAAGAAGAATGAAGTTAGATCACTGTCAAATGGCATACATAAAAATAAATTCCAAATGGATCAAAGATTTAGAACTAAGACCTGCAACTATAAAATATATAAGGAAAATACTGGTGATATAGTCCATGACATCAATGATGAAGATGTTTTCAGACAAAACGGACTTGTGTGGAGGACTATGGATGCTTTGGTGGTTACACTGCTATGGTGACTACATTTGAAAGGCAAAATCCTCTACTGTCAGAACACTGGCAAAAATGTAGAACAATATTTCAATAACAGAAAAAAAAGATGCTTAATTTGGAGACAATTTCCATGGCAAGCGAAATAAAAGCAAAAATAAGCAATTGAAAATATTGCAAATTAAAAGGCTTTTATACAGAATAAGAAAATAAAAGTAGAGTAAAAGGATATCCTAATGAAGATGGAAGAACACTTACACATTACAAACCAACAAAGGGTTAATATTCACCATTTATAAAACACATTCAACAACAGAAAAAACAACCCAATTAATGAATGGACAGCAGATCTAAATAGACAGTTCATCAAAGAGGACATCCAGAAGGCAACAGCTGCATGGGAAAATGTTTTCCAAAACTTTCATAAGAGAGATGTAGGTTAAAACTACTATGAGATACCATCTAACACTCATGAGAAAGGTACATATTAAAAAGACCCCCAATAACAAGTCCTGGAGACCATGCAGAGAAAAAGAAACCCAATTGCACTACTAGAGTGAATGCAATCTGGTATAGCCATATGGAATGCAATCTGGATTTATCTTAAAAAAATAAAAATGGAAATAGTACATTCAAACTCAAGTCCAATCTTGGGCATCTATCCAAAGAATGTAAAAACATCACCTTAAACAAACATATGCTCTGCAATGTTTACAGCAGCATTATCTACAATAGACATGGAACAAACCTATGTACTTTTGATAAAGGACTGAATTAAGAATATGTGCTATATTCGCATAATAGTATACCATTCAGTCATAAAGAAAGATGAAGTATTGCCATTCACAGCAAAATGGACAAAGTTTGAGGGAATTATATAAAGTAAATTAGAATAGCAAAGAAAAATACTGGAAATTTACACAGTGAATGATTAGGTAGCAACCTAATAAAAAGTAGCTGACACTAAAAAATGTTATGACATTTTTGAGGTTGGGGTTGGACAGAAAAAGGGTCTGTCTAGGAGATACAAGGAATGGACCTAGGGAAAAAATAAAAAACGTTTGAGAAAGGATGGAAAAAGATATATCACACAAAACAACAAATACAGGAAAGCTAGAGTAGCTATACAAAAAAATAGGTGAAAAAGATTTTAGAATAATCACTTATAAACAAGCATACATGGAGTTAAAACACCTGGTGGAATTCTCTAGTACCAGTTTATTGAACTGGAATATAAGATAAATTTAAGAATGTATATATTTGGAGGTCTCTAGGAAAATAAACCTAAACTAATGAAGTTTCCTAATTACCCCTTTACTTCTTTCATATACCTTAAAGCCTAACCTACTTTTCCCCTCTTCAAAATGCATAACTTTAATAAATAACTTCCAAAGTTTTCAACATCTTTGTTGCCACACAGTTAAGCCACCCACAGATTTGGTAGGGTAGGCAGTTTACAATATTATATGATTAGGAGATGGGTAAGATGCTGTGAATCTGATACTATTACTGTCACAGAAAAGTGAGAAATTTTGTTCAGGGCATTAAAAAGATCTTTAATCAATCAGCATCTGATTTGCAAAGAAAACCAATCAACCACGTAAGACTCACTCTCTCAGGTCTGCTCTCCCGGCCAGGTGGTTTCAAAATATCATCTACATTCTTGGATTCAGGCTTCTTCTCAACACGTGGCGCTGGAGGGGGCTGGTGGCTTAGTGAAGGAGCTGGCAGAGGCATTCGTTCCTCTGGGTAAGTTCTTCTTTCCCCTAGGATCCCAGCAATTGAACAAAATGACTACTGAATCGTAAATTAATTTGAATTTTAACACTCTCTCCACTCATGTGAAGGTAAATATAATTAATAATAATTTGGGGGCCACTTTTCACATTAAGCAGAAAAGTTTGAATAATGTAAATCTACTGAAATTAAGAAAATGAAAATATTTAGACATGATTTCAGGCAAACAATGTTTTGAAAAATAGATAATTTACCTTTGTTAATAATAAATTTAAGGGAAAGAAATAGGACAGAAAACTTGTATCTACTTTGCTGGACAGTTCCAAGTATGATGTACAGCCATCTCTGTAACTTTTGCATTACAGTTAATGCAAAACCAGCTTAGGAAATCATGTTTGTGTTCTTATAAATATGCATGAGTTTCTGATTTAAGTAAGTAAACTAAAGTGAAATACTAAAAGCTTGATGTCCATTTAATGTAATTTCATAGAGCTATTAATAGGTCTGCCTGTAGAAAAAAATGTATGTGGTTCAACATCAATAGGAAAAAGCACAATAAAGGAATTGGAATTGTATTTATATTTCAAGTACCACTTCATAAAAATGTGACAAGAGAATGAGAGGAAATAAGAGTAGTAGGGTGGGTGGATTATTAGTGATTTTGTTTTTCTTTTCTAAAGTTTACTCAATAATATTTTTAGAAGTTTGTTTTATTTCATTAATCACACTGTCCATCATCTCTGAGAAATCATAACTGCATTCATGATATACATTTAAATCCATAGCTACAATGGAAATCATCTTCTACAGCTGACATTCTCAATACCTCTTACAAATAACGTACTGCCCTACCTCCAAACATGGATGGTCCTTCATAGGCTGGTCTGTCAGACTTCCGGTCATAGGACGGTCTATCAAACCCCCCTCTTCTGGATGAGGAATGGTCTTTTTTGTCTCGATATGACTGAGATCTAAAAGGTTTAACATGAGTGCTTTGATGAATGAAAAGTATTTGGAATTTCTGCCTTACAATGCAACACCATTACATGCCAATTTTCTCTATGAGTAGTTACAATATAGTCATTAAGGTATTCACTGCTTTTCCATTCAGATCTGCCTTACATATACACATCTACAGAGTACAAGAATAGCAAAAAATAAACTGCTTGCCTACTAAACAAGTAATGCTGCAATATTACTGACAACAGTTTTACCTCTCTGGTTATCTCCACATTCCAGTTAATTACCTGGAATTCAAGCACGCAAAACTTATGTACGCTTTTCTAAATAATTGGTCCAGTGGACTGCTCTTCCCTCACCAAATTATACACACCACACACATGCATAAAAACAATTGGTTTTTGACCAAATTTCTCTTAGATAAACATTTTTGCTGAACTTCAATATATAGTCATCTGTACATCTGATAAAAAAAATTTTCATAGTATACCTATCATCTCGAGGCCGACGTTCTCTGTCAAATCGATCCCGGTCATAATCAATAACACCACGATCCCGATCTCGGTCTCTGTGTGTCTCCCGATCCCTTTTGAAATCTCGATGATCTGCCATGATGTTACTTTGACGATCAAAATAAGGCTCACGGTCTCTATCTCTATCATAACGATCACGTTGGCCTACATGCTCTACAAAATCAATTAGTAATAATTTTAACAGTTATAAGAATTATATTAATAAGAAACTGATTCTTCTCCTGAAATAAAAGGAGAAAAGTACAAAACTAACTTTAGTACTAATATAAATTGTTACCTTATTTCAACTTACAAATCTTCTAGCTATATATATTAAAGGGGGGGTTGTCCAGACAACCTCACAAAAAGGAAAATCATGTTGTAATTAGGCTCTATAAGGCTTAAAAGTATTGTTCTCTCTGGGACTCCTACCTGTGTCAAAAGTCGATCTTTCTGGTAATGGATCTGGTCGTAAAGTTATTCTTTCTCCATAGGGTATTTGTTCAACTTTATTAGCAGACATATCTGGTAAACAAAACCAGGACAAAACAGTGAAGGGCGATGTTCAGGAAGTTGAAACTGGTAATTCCTTTAGGGTTCCAAACACAAGTTTGCTACCATTACTCACCTCGGCCATGGCCATAATCAACAGTTTGTTGCACTGGTGGTGGTTTGGACATGGGGGGCATACCCATAGGCAATGGGCCAGGAGGGGGAATGGAAGGATGAATAGGTGGGGGTGGTAACACTGCAGTAGATGGAATTGCTGCAGTTTCTGACTTAAATTCTGAATTCAGTCCTTGTTCCTCATTTGTATCCCAGAGACCATAGAAAGAATCTTCATCCCAGCGTTCCTGTTCCATAGATGAACTCTGTGGCTTCATTACCGGAGGAGGAGGTGGAGGTGGGGGAGGAGGTAGTGGGGGTGGTGGTATTGGAATAGGTGGCCTGGTTACAGGAACAGATGATCTTGCTGGTGGAGCAGAAGGTCTTAAAATTGAACCTGGTGGTTTTCCCATAGAAGGTGGTGGTCGATAGGACCCTGGAGGCTGGAAAACAAAGAAACCAACTTAGCAGACAAACATACCACCACACTTTTACACATCAGTAGAAACTAAAATTTGGTTCTTAATCTATAAAATAAAAAAAAGACCAATAAGCTAGACTCATTCAAAATTCAAATTTTGTACTTCAAAATATACTATTAGAAAAAAGGAAGTGACAAGTCATAGGAAACATATACACAAATTGAGTTTGATAAAGGGCTTGTACTCAGAATATAAGAAAATTAGCAATAAGATAAAAAAATGAGGTGCAAAAGATTTGAACAGGTATTTCTCCAATGATTCATAGATGGTGAATAAGCCCAAGAAGAGATGCTTAACATCATTAGCCATTAAGGAAATGCAAATCAAAACTATAATAACGAATGATAGGAAGTATATAGAAAACACAGCCACATTTCATTGCTAAAGAAAATGCAAAATGATGTAGCCAGCTGTGGAAAAATGACTTAAGTGAAATTTAACTTTATAATACAATCCAGCAACTCCATTCCCACATAACTATCCAAAAAAAAAAAAGCCCATTGACAGACTTAAGTACATATAACATCATTATTTAAAAAGTAACTTTTTGAAGTTTAAAGGCACAAAACCTTAAGGTTTTCAACTCTGTAAATGACTCATGTTACATCATGGATGAACTTGAAAACATGCTAAATGAAAGAAGGTAGACATAAATGATCACATATTGTTGGTTCCATTTAAATAAAATGTCCAGAAACCAAATCTAAAGAAACAGAACACCAATTCAATTACTGCCTGGGATTAGGAATGAGTATAAACTGCAAATTGGCACAAGATATCTTACTGGAGAGATTAAAATGTTCCAAAACTGGATTATTGTATTGCCCAAGAGTAAATAAATACCACTGAACTGTAACTTAAAATGCACAAACCATATAGTATATAAATGATACCTTAATCAGGTAAAAAAGGGTAAACATTTTCCCTCAACATTATCAACCCTCCCTTCAAGGTACAACCCTTTTTTTTCTTCCAGAAATATTAGGATGCTGGCCACTTAGCTACAAATGCTCCAGGTCCACTTTTTCAAACTCATGGAATTTCCGTGGGTGAGGTGCCAGTATTAAAACAAAACAAGACCTTCATGAACAATTCTGATGTTTACCACTTGGTTAAGAACCTCTACTATAAACTAACTTCCCACTATGTTAACATAATCTCCTTCATAAAAACAGTTGAGAGAGAAATTTCACTTGTCTTCTCACTTTCATTTGCTGTTTAGTTGTTATCAGTTGTTTTTAGTGTGTGGCAAAGCTGGTAACAACACACTGTTACTAGTACTGGCAGACAAAGCAAAGAATCCAAGTGGGACTTTTAGGAATCTCTCCAAGAAGGAGTACCACTATACTCTGCAGTGTTTACATTCATTTTCTGAAAGCAAATACCAAATATCAAAAGAAACATACATTAAGGAGAAAGCAGAGGTTCCTCACAGTTCTCATCTACTCGATACTGAAACCCAACTGTCAAGTAAAATTTTAATTTACTTTCTATAAGCCTGATTTCTTTTGATAGTTTTGATTTTTCTTTACAGACAGATATTTTAGACTTTGGAAAGCCAAAAAACACACTATTTATTTACTCATACATAAGCAATGCTTTAAAAACAAACTTTTTGAGTAACAAAATGAATTTGGCTAATAAGGAACATTATTTAGCTAGAGGGTTCTACAAGCTAAAGCAAAAGTCAAATGCTATTATCTACAAATAAACTTTCAAGTGATGATACTTTTCACTTTTAGAAAATGTCTATAGAGGACAAAACTATTGTGCCTAAAGCATAGTTATCAAGACATGTTTTAAATACTTTAACAAGTCAAGAGACTGTGTTCAAATAAAACTAAGTGCTTTACTTATAATATATGGTGAAAGCAAAGACATATTTGTAAAAAACAAAACAATAACAACCCTAGAGTATTTATGAAAGGATCAATAGTTTTATCAAGGATAAATAGATGAGCTAACCATATAAGTCAAACAGATAAAGAATTTAAAAAAAAAATAGAATTTGTATAAGAATTATAATTAACAAATGTAAGAAAATGTTTGTTTGTTAGCTATAAAATGCCTATCAAAACGTCTTATTAAAACTAAGCTGGGCATGGTGGCTCGTGCCTGTAAACTTCAGCCTATGAAGCAACTGGGGCTCAGGATCGTAGTGCGAGTCCTGTTCGGGGCAACACAGTGAGACCTAGTTCCAAAAAATATCTGGGCATGGTGGCGCAAACCTGTAATCCCAGCTACCTGGGAAGCTGAGGCTGGGGACTAGCTGAATCCATGGTACCCCGGGCAATGTGAGCCTGCGGTTCCATTGGCAAAAATAGCGAGACTTAGTCTCAAAAAAAAAAACCCAAAAAACAAAAAAAACAACTATTAAATCTAGCCGGGCATGGTGGTGCATGCCTGCAAGCGACAGCTTATGAAGTTGCAGCTGGGTCTGAGGATCACGGTTCGAGTCCCGTCCAAGCCAACACAGTGAGATCTAGTCCCAAAAAATAGCTGGGCGTGGTGGCACACGTCTGTAATCCTAGCTACCTGGGAAGCTGAGGCTGGGGATTGCTTGAGTCCGTGGTACCATGGGGCAATGTGAGCCTACGGTTCCATGGACAAAAATAGTGAGACCTAGTCTCAAAAAAAAAAAACCAAAAACCAAAAACAAACAACAGACTATTAAATCTACCAAAAATATAATTGATACTTGCAAAGTTATAATAGATGCCATACAACTATTTTAGAGAAATGTTTGGCTACATCATGGGAAACACTAAAAACATCATTACTTTTTAACTAAAATATCCCACTTTGGGAATTTAAAATCAACTTTAAGAGGTTATCTAAATTACAATTCTGGTTATTTAACCAAGAATATGGAAATATTAATTCAAAAAAATACACATATTGCCTACATGTACCACATGTTTAAAATGTTTGCCAAAACAAAACAAAACAAAAACAAACTCATGCCACTCTCAGCAACATAGATGGCCCTGGAAGGGACCCTGATAAGTAAAATAAGTCAGGAGGAGAAAAGACAGTGTCACTTATAAGAGGAATACAAAGAAACAAAGGGGCAGACAACACCAAACTTAAAATACTTCTTGAAAACTGATTACATAATTAAGGAAGGCAGTGGGGGAGGGGAGGATACAAAGTGGGAGGGAGCACGATGGACTAAGGTGGTTAACCTCGGGTGCTTTCGTGGTGGGTGTCATATGGTAATCACCCTTGAAGTGGGAGAGGGGATCCTATCCTATACTCCACAAATTCAAACAACAATGTAAACCAGCATCAGCTTTAAAAAAAAAAAAAAATGTCCCTTTTGGTCAGAAGTCACATCACTGATAGGTCAGAAGCCACATCACTGATACCTAAAGCGAAGTACAATCCTTATTAAAAAGGGGCATAAAGAGAATTTTCTGAAGTGTTGGAAAATTTTTTGTCTTTTGGTATACGTTTGTCACACTCTAACTGGGCAGGCTTAAAATGGGTATAAGTATGTTATGGGTATGGATATGTTAAGTATACACTAAAATCTGATATAAAAAATATAACAACCAATCAGGGAGCAGAAGAAAAGCTAGATCAGAAGGGAATGAGAGAGATGAATTAGAATGTTTCTGAGATAATCCCGCTAATAATTGATAAAGGCTAGAAATAAGGTTGTGAGGCATTAGAGACAGAATATTTTAACATTACAAAGGTACTAAAATCAATCAACTGAACCACTGGATAGGACAGAGGATTTTGGTAATTAGGTGATGGTAAGGAGAAAGAACAAGTTTAATAAGGGATAAAAAAAACTATGTTGAAAACGCTGAGTTTGCCATCAGGCGCACCCACACAGAAATTCTGTAGGCCATAGCATACTGGATAGGACAGAGGATTTTGACAGAGGATAGGACAGAGGATATTGGATAGGACAGAGGATTTTGGTAATTAGGTGATGGTAAGGAGAAAGAACAAGTTTAATGAGGGATAAAGAACTCTGTTGAATACATTGAGTTTGCCATGAGGCACACCCACACAGAAATTCTGTAGGCCACATCATACATACACAGGTTCAGAGATGATTTGGGGAGTCAACATCATGGTGGGCTTGATGTCAACAACTCTGTGAGTGCTGTGTGTTAAGATTAAAATACATGGAAAAACTAAGGAACAAAAATAGTTAACTTGTTGAAATGGTTCAATAGTGTATTTTTGTCTCTTGTGTTGTTATAAAGCTTTTTGCAAGATGGTATTTTTAAAGTCCATCACTGGTTTAAAGGCGTACAAAAACAAGACAAAGGGAGAACTTAATTACACAAGTCTTTCACATAATTAGGTCTCTTTGTTGCCTGAACTGAGGAATGACAGTTGATCACTTCCCCCAGCTGAAAGACCAGTAGTCTGAAAAGGTGGGAAGACTATGAGGTTCAAAGAGCAGATCTCATGAGGAGTCCTTGCACTGCCAAGATGGAAAACAGGACTACTTGAACAAAAAGAATTAGGAAAATCATAGTTACATGAATTCCAAATAGTTCAGGTGTGCTTTGGTGTCTTTATCAGACCCTAAAGGACAAGCTTTGACACACATTACATTTTTAATAGTCAAAACTTAATTGTGGTATAGAAAAAAACATCAAACAATGTATAAACATACAAAATAGAAATTATTTCATTATCTGAGCATACTTGTCCCCATACCGGATACATTCCAGGTCTTGAAGATGTATTCTGTAATCTTGATTCCTGGGGTGGCAGATGGTCAGGCATCTGTGGCTCAGATCCAAAATCTTTCATCTTTTGAAGCTGCTCTTTCTGTTCCCTGTAAACACATAAATTGCCATTGTACATAAGGCATGTTTACTCCATTTTCAAGTGACTGTAATTAATATCCAAGAAAAAAAGACCTAAAAATCTTGTTCAAAAGCTTCCAGTGCTCACAGAGCATCTCCGGGGTAACACATTCTTTTGTTTTTATGTAACGAACTGCTCTCTCACCTAAGATCTATAAGTAATTAAAATTATTGGAGATATTTAAGGACAAGGACAGATTCTACAACCTCCCTTAATAATCTAGTCTAATATTTTATCTGCTCATCATGTTCTTTTACCTGACCAAAGCTCTCTTGCTACTTTGTTGTTATTGTGGTCTCTTTAGACCACAGGTTGGAAAATCGTAGCCATGAGTCTAATATGATCTGGAAAGATTTTTTTAATTTAATTTCCATGTCAATTTTTTTTTAAAATCTGAGTTGTCATTCTTTAAAAAGTAAAGTATTTCACATAGAAATTCAAATTTTAAGGAGACTTGTTAACACTTGACCTACATTTTCTCACTTTGAGCCACATTCCCTCATGCTAACCACTACCTGAGTGGATAGTGGCTGCCTACTTCAGATAAAGAAGATTGTCACAATGTCTACCATACTTAGTGGAATCATACCTGGCCCAACTGTACTCATTTTTGTTATCTGTCTGGTTTTTATGGCCATTTTTTATGGCCTGCTGTACATAGTGAGAACAACTGTCGGTTTAAACCTTAAAAACTATACATTCATACTGCCAACAAATAATTTTGGAACTCTTTAAGTTTTTCCTCAAAGTCTCTCGTGAAATTCCTTTTAGGTTTCCTTATAATGACCACCTAAAACACATGTAACTTCTAATATAACATCTTCAGATCTTTCACAGTATTTTATAATATTCCTATATTTTGTAAAGTGCAGTGACACAAAAGGTCACAAAATAAGGGTCAAATACATATAAAGGTTACTTTCTGCCTCATGTAAGTCATATGATGATTGTACAACTCATCACACTTTAGTTGTATTCAACCATGATTACTTTAATTCACCACTTTTGTCTAATTAGGTTTATATTGCTAGAAAGAGTTTTAAAAGATGATGAAACACCACCTTTTATCTAGCATTTCTATGCAAAGCAATAAAGGATAAACAGAAATTTTAACAAGGAAAAGAAAGAAACCTCAGTAGTTTAGCAACACCAGTCAGTCTGGTGTTCTCCAAAACAAATGTTCAAATTCTGGTTGAGCCACTTCCTAGCTAAGTGAACCTCTTAGCCTTAGTGTCATTTGTGAATTTGGGATGCTACTAGTTATCGCTGTAAACCTTTGGAAACGTAAGAATTTGAAATAGGAAGACTGATATATGCTAAATTATCAGTACAGTGCCCAGCACAGAGTAGGTGCCTATAAATTTAAAGTGTATAGTGTAGTTTTTTTCATGAGTAATCTGAAAATAAAAAACAAAAAAACAAAAACAAAAAAAACAAAAACAAAAAAAACAACCCTCTTGGAGCATATTGTCTATAAATCACAGAAATCTGTTGTGTTGCCTAAAGCACCAGATTTTTCATCTTACCTACTGTTCTTAAACATACATTTCTTTAATTGGTAAAATCCAAAAATATAGACGAGAAGTGGAAAATGAAGGAAACACAATACATTGGAATATATAAAAACCATGAATTTATTTTCTCAAAACATTGCTAATTCATAATAAATTGCTAAAAAAGCTTACAATCTATCTCGGATTCCTAAAATCCTATCTCAAGATATAGCTGGTTTAAGGGTTAAAATAATATATACAAAGTACTTAGTACAGTTCCTGACACATAATAAACATGCAATAAATGTTAGCTTTTGATATTATTGCTACTACATGGGAAGTATTATGTAGATACCTATACATAGTTCACCATAAATCAAGAAATACCAATTCTATTCTCCATCTCATGCATACTTGATTATGTGGAAATACGCAACATTCATAAGTAGAAATCCCTCTTCTAGTTATAATGAAAGATAAAACATTGCAAAAAGAAAGTATCAGCGGTTAGACAAATCTGAGAACGCATCCAAGTAAACCATCCTTAGCTCCAACAGAGAAAATTACAAGTCCTTACAGTCTTTCCAAAGTTGTATTAAAATTTAATGAATATGAAGTCTATCAGGTCTAATATCACAGAACAAACCGCCTCCTGGAAAAAAAAAGGATGTTACATATGAGCTCCATGAAATCTAGAGCACTAAAAAGTTGAAGTTTGACACTTTGAAACATGCACGGAAGTAGTAAGCCAGCAACACATCTATAAAAGTCAAGAATGTCTACCAATTTTCACATTTCAGGACATAAGTTTATCACTAACACATTCCTAAATATTCATCTTTGCCTTAAAATAGCACTGAGTGACAAGAAATAAAAATTAGATGTGATAATATCTTGAAGTAAAATGATTCCATTCAAATATGTATCATGTTAAAAAGAGCAGTCTAAATGTGGCTTTGACTAAAAGAAATGATCTGAAGTAGTCAACTTACCGAAGCATTTTCAGTTCTTGTGCAGCTTTCAAAATGATTTCATGCTGCCTCTGACTGAGAACCATTACCCCTCCAAGGCCTTGGTCAGAGTCTAAGTTTGTATCCGACCCCATCATTTCAGAAGAATGATGTGAGGAGGGCAAATGTTCCGCCATGGGGGAATGTCTATCCGCATCAGATGGGTACCATCTGTCTGACAACCGTTCTCTTTCCCAGTCCATTCTGTCAGGAATATAATCTCGCTTTTCCCGCCATGTATCTCCTCTTTCTGGATACTCTCGGATCCTCAACTCACCCCTATCACGGAAATCTCGATCATACCCATGGTCTCGATTTCTTTCTTCTCTCCATCTATCATCCCGGTATCTATCCAAAGGTGGAAGAGGTGGAAGGGGTGGTAAAGGTGGAAGAGATGGAATATCCCGTTCATGAAACTGTGATTCTTGTTCATCCAGTGGTCTCCCATAATCTCTGTCCCACTCATTATCCAAGTTTCTATTATACACATCCATTGGTCTTCCTCGATCCACATCCCTGTCCAAGTCCCTGTCCATTTCCCTGTTGTAATCGTCATCCATATCCTGATCTCTTTCCCAATCATCCCACCAAGGGCCTCGCCTATCTCCATCATGAGACCGAGATGGTGGTGCTGTGAACCTGTCTTCTCTGTTATATGGGTCTAATGTATCATCTTGATAGTCACGTTCACACTCTCTCCAATATCTCTCTCTATCCCAATCATCAAGTCTTTCTCGTTCCATTGGAGCATTTCTACCATCTAATGGGAACTCTTCATGTCCTCTCTCTTCTCCATGGTTCCATGGAGGCCTAGGAGGCTCATCTCGGTGATATGGATACATTTTCTCCCCACCATCTCCTGGTTCTGGTCTAAAAGGACCTCTGTCACGACCAAAATCTGGTCTTCCCATCCCCCTTTCCCGACTGCCAGGCCCTCGAGGTGGTCCTCTCTCCCTGCTTCCAGCTCTTCGGAGTGGGACTCTCTCCCTGCTCCCAGCCCTTCGAGGGGGCCCTCTCTCCTGACTGCCAGTCCTCCGAGGTGGTCCCCTCTCTCGGCTGCCAGCTCTACCTCTGTCCTGGCTGCATTGCAGGCCACCTGGCATTTTCTCCCGACTGCTTCCTGGTCTCACCAACCCTCTCTCCCGGCTGCCTTCACTTCTGCTCATCTTCTCTCGACTGTCTTCTCTTCTACCCATCATTTTATCATGAAAGTCTTCTTGCTTGACCAACCCTGGGCCACGACTGATGGGCTGGCCTCGACCTCTATTTACTAATCCTTTATCTTCCATTCTGCCTGGCCCAGGACCTCTGTAGGATGAGCTGCTGCCTCGACTGCCTTCTAACCTATTATCTCTGTTATCTGATCGAGGCAGCCCTTTATCCTGGTTGTTTTCTGAATGGGGCAGACCAATACCCAAAGGTTTAAAATCATTATCTACAGTTAATGGTGACGATGTTGCCACTACTGCTCCTCCCTCCATTCCCCCCGTTTTTGAGGAAAAAGTAGATTGAGTAGACAGAGGTTTATTTGCAAGGGGAACAGTCTGAGTAACAGCTTGGGTTTTGTCCATTTGAGTTTCCATACTTTGAGAATTCTGATCCCAATCAGAAGGCTCTATGGGCCCTTCTGAGACTTCGCTTTTAGGTGGCTCTTGATGAGAGTCGCTTAGATTCTCATTTGACTGAGCCGCCTTGGCATCCTTTACATCTGCAGCAATGGAAAATGCAGCTGATTGCATTTTAAAATTCTTCTGCTGGTTACTATTGGTGTCTGCTAATGGTTCTTTGTTTCCTGAAAGAGGTTCTGCTTGTGACTTAGGTTGCTGCTGATGTTGCTGTCCAAAAGCTGGTTTGGGGCCTTTCCACTGTGGTCCACTGTGTCGAGGACTTACGGATGTATTGGGGGTAATGTAAAACTGAGATGCTGGCCCCCGGGGAATCATTCCCCATTTGCCTTTAGTGCCCTCTGCTGGGTGACCTTCATATCTGGGTCTTGGCCCATCGGGGCGATTTCCTTCAAAACGAGGCCCTTTGGGTCTCGGTCCTTCACACCTTGACCCTAAATCCTCAAATCTTCGAGGACCATCAAATCTACAAGTAAAACAAAAGATATTACTCAAGACAGTAAAGCAGAAAAAAAAATTCTCCATGTAAGAATATTTAAGGCACTCTTGCCTTAAATCTGTTTACAATAATGACTCTCAGTCACTAAACCATCCTGAGTCATCAATAATTTAGAAACCATATACTGAGAAAGTCTTAGGACAGGTTTTGGAAATCATGTCAATATTACCTAATTCATTTTGACACAATTCTTGCAGAAAGTGACTGATATACTGAATTGTTAAAAAGCAATTATAAATATCATGCTTTGGTAGACAGAACAGTCCACTCATTTTAAGGATAAATTCCATAGTTAACTCAGAGTACTTTTAGAATTAAAATATAATTCAAAATTAAATATGAAACAATTAGCATGAACATAGGAGATTATGAATATTACTGAAGACAGCATTATTATCTTGATTAACTGGCAAAAGGTTACAAAAAAACCCAGCAGTCCTGACATTTCAGTCTGGACAGAGACTTACTCATATAGTAAATATTTAGGATGCTGCCTCAGTCTGTCAGATACTAGACCATATCCAAGGAATAAACAAATGAAATGTCATCTGGACTTTCAAAGAGTTTATTTACAATTAAAGAGAAAGAGAATCAAAGTGTCTACTTGCAGAGAAAAAGGCAACAAAGCAGAGAACAGTTTCTAGGGTAAGGAGAGAAGTGCTACCCCATAAAGATTTTATAAAATAGAAGATGCTTAAATTCTGAAAGCCAAGCTCTGAGATCAGGCTAATAGATTAGGTTGGCAAGATTATCTCAAATTAAGGAAGCATTACAAAGAAAGGCAGAGAATATAGACCAGCAGATTGTTTGGAATTGCAAACTGTTTATAACTTGAACATGTTTAAAGCAAAGCAGAAACAGTTGGGTAGAAATGGGAAAGGAGGAGGAATGGAAAAGCAACATACTAAGAGGTAAGGTAAAGAGTCAGGGAAGGTCAATTTCTAGAAGACCTTGTATGCCTCATGCATATACTGGGACTCCTCCTATGCCATTCCCTCTTTCTACATTAAAAAAGGTGCTAATTTTTAGTTGGACAAAAGCTAGCCAAACTAAAGACTCTTTCCCAAACTTTCTTGCAGCTAGAGCTAGTAGCTATGTTCTGGCAGTGAACATGATTTACATATCTTCTGGGCTGTATACCCTTCCAGGGAAGAACATATCCTCATCTTCACCATTCTTTTTTTCTGGCTGGCTCTGACATGGTGGTGAAGCGTCCTGAACTCAATAGGGGCACCATACTGGTGATGGAACAAATGAGAAAGAACCTATATTCCTGATGTTGTAGCGCCATCTTTTAAGTCCTAAAAAAATAAACACCTAACTTGTTAAAGTCAGGTGATTTTGGATCTATGTTACAGTAGATGCATTCATTCAGGTAGTAAGAGAGTTGGGAATGATGTTATAACTATTAGAGACACTAAATGTGGTCTGATTTGTAAGAATGCCCCAGCAGAACAGTAGCAGATGGGTAGGTAGGACAAGTTTATTACAGATTGTTTCTATGATGAGTAAGGGTAGGTGAGGCCTATCCTAAAGGAGTGGCTGATAAGAGGATGTAGAGGAGGGGATAAGTGTGAGAAATATAAGCATAAGTAAACTGCTTAAAATTTCTAATGATGTGATTAAAAAAATAATGGAAAGGTTTTCTGGCACAGATGGCTGACTGGACCGCAATGTTTTATGAGACACAGAAGGTTTTTCTTTCATTAGTTTAGTAAATCAATGAAAAGTAAACTCAATTTTAGCAAAATATCCTAGCCCCCTGACTTTAGGTTCTACTGTTGTATAAATCTTAGTTTAAAAGGGAGGAATATTCCATCACAGGGAGTAACAATGATTCCATTACATTCAGTTTGAGACTGTTACCTAGCCACTTTGGGTTTCAATGAAGAGGCAAAGAAGGAGGTTATTATACTGGTCAGGGGTGATAGATCCTGGCTTTCCAAGGAAAAACTGGGTTTCTACCACATAACTAGGGTAAGGAGAAATAAGTCTGTAATGCAGAAAGGTCCTACAAGTATTTCCGCATCCTGTGATTAAAGTTAATGGAAAAACATAATAATGTGAATCAGATGGCACTGTCAATAGCCCAGACCTGAGTGAGAATTAAAGTTTGGGTCACAACAACAGGCAAGAAATCAAGACCATTTGAGGAGCTGTCTTACAGCAGGGAATATGGAATGGACAGTGGAAGAAGTATTTATTATTTTTTAGTATTTATAATTTATAAATACTAACCATGATCATATGATCACTTACAGAATTGAAACTGCAATAGTTTGGGGAAAAAATTCACACATGTAAGTGGATGTATCAGTGAACTATTTTTGTTTTTTTTTCCCCCTTATCATCTAATTTAAGATACATTGATAATAATTTTATACCTCAATATTTAAGTCACAGAAAATCAAAGATGGGTATGAACTACCTACCAGAAAAATTAAGATTTCCTCAAAGACATAAAAAGATTTTTTATTTTTCTGAGGGAAGGACTGGAATGTTTTTAGTTGTCCAGGGGTAAATGTCTCATGTTAGGTGCAGAAATCTCTGTTTGGCAATACCCTAATCAGAAAACTGTAAAAAAGGGAACTCCAGGAGGAGAATATCAGCCTAGCCAAGCTGCCACTTTGCAGAGCCATGACAAGTAATAAAAAAAAATACACAAACCCACTATAAACAGAGGGTGCCACCAGCAGGTGAGATTTTTATTTTAAATTCTAAAAGACAAGAACAAACACGAGTGGTAACATATGAAGAGGAAGAAGCTGCAGGTTAGAGTGCAGTGGCAGCAGAAGAGAATACAATCAAAATGAGGCTGATTTACCTACAGAAACCAAGACAGAGCCAGAGTCAGGATTCTCAGATAATTAAAAATAGTGGGGAAAGAGAAGACTAAGACTTAGAGCTAAAAATATAGAAATTAAAATCGAATTCAGTACTATAATATGTAAAGCCTCTATTCGGAACCATTCAGCCTTCCCCTACGCTGAATGTGATTAAATTTTTGTATCTGAGGGTCTGCTAGTATTACTATTCTGTCCAATCACCCGAAGCAAAGCCTGATGATTGAGTAGTGCCCACTGGCACACAGAGCCAGTCTTTCTCTCTCTTAATTATAAATGGACAAGGATCCCTGGATATTTAAGCAATGTCTCCAAAAATGAAAGGATAAGACAAGAAATAAACAAGACATGAATCTGGAGAATTTGGAGATAATGCAAAAAACAGAAGATACCTTTAAAAAACAAAATTCTTAAATTCATATCCTCAGAGAAATTGTTAAAGGTATTGTAACTATAAATCATGAATAATTTCTGGTATACATTTTTTAAAAAAGGGATCAAATTCCAAAAACTGTTGAAATATTTTAATTTTCAAAACAAAAAAATACAATAAAAGAATTAGAAGTCAAAGTATTTCAAATATGTGCATTTTTTGGTAAAGTACAACAAAATGAGGGAACCAAATCCAGCACGCCCAAAATCCTATTAATGAGGAGATAAAAGAAAACAAGGAAAAAAATGAAGAAATAACACTAAAAAACCCTCCAACAGTTAAAAGACTATAATCTTCAAACAAAAAGAGCTCACTAAGCTATCCTGTTTTAATTAATAAATCTAATAAATCTAAACAAACAAAAAAATCCATTGTGAAATTTTAGATAACGGATTCAAAAAGTTTCTGGCAGCAAGAAAAGTCATGTAGAAAGGAAAAGAATCAAGCTGTAATCCCAGTGACTTGGGAGGCTGAGGCTAGGAATCATACTTGAGTCCATGAGTTCGAGACAACCCTGGGCAACATAGCGAGACCTAGTCTCAAAAAAAAAAAAGAAAAAAGAAAAGAATCAGAGATCAGCCTAACAACTACATTAGGTGACTGACGGAAAATGTAACAATGACCTTAAAGCCCAGAAGAATAATTATGTTTAACTTTAAATTCTATATCCAAATTATTAATCAAGCATGAAGCTGTAGTAAAAACCTCTTTAGATATTCATGGACTCAAAAAATTACCTCCAACCCACAATGTCTTAGTAAATTACTTGAGGACGCACTCTGGGTAAATGAGGCACTAAACATATAAATATATACAGAAACTTGTAAC
Source organism: Uropsilus gracilis (assembly GCA_004024945.1). Taxonomy (NCBI): domain Eukaryota; kingdom Metazoa; phylum Chordata; class Mammalia; order Eulipotyphla; family Talpidae; genus Uropsilus; species Uropsilus gracilis. The sequence goes on from PVHY01011371.1 coordinate 22,751, forward strand.
ATTCAACAAACAGCATATGCAGGTGGATAGTCAAGGGAGGATATTGGAGGAACAGTCATATGGGTAAGTAGAGAGGAACCAACCAATTAACCAGCCCAAGAGAGAGGATGCATGAATTTGGGAAAAGAGAACTCAAGAGGAAAAGTTATGGCACTCTGGAGCGAAGAACTACTTTAAAATTTTGAAAGCAGAAAGTTCAGAAGAATGTATTACACCAATGAAAATCACATTACACTGCTTACCTCTACAAGCAACATTGTCTACTGATTTACCTAATAAATAGTGATATAAATACATGGCTCAGAGAGTAGGGTAAGAACTAAACTTTTTTTTTTCTCTCAGATTAGGTCTTGTTATGTTGCCCAGGGTACCACAGACTCAAGTGATCTCCAGCCTCAGCTTCCCAGGTAGCTGAGATTAAGGTGCAAACCACCATGCCCAGCTATTTTTTTGAAACTAGGTCTCACTGTTGCTCTGGGTGGGTCTCGAACTCATGGACTCAAGCGATTCCTAGTCTTGGCCTCCCTTTGGAGGCTGGAATTAAAGGCGCATGCCACCATGCCTGGCACAGAACTAAATTTTTATCAGACCAAAAGTAAATATGTAATATATAAGATATAGTAAGCCAAGTAAGCAGCAGCTTTTTTTTTTAAGCGATATAAGAATAACCACCAAAAGAAAGTTACAGTATGAAAAGAAAGTTTTTGGGCAGTGAATGGCTGCTTTTCTTTCCATTTTTAAAAACTATTATCACTTTAATAAAAATGCAAAATAGAAGTCAAATGCACAAGAAAATCGAGATGAAGGCTTACTGGCTATAGGGTAGAGGGAGAACCCCAGGGAATGCAATGATGCAATATAAATGTGTGTGTATGTAAACAAGAAAATCATTAATAAATAAATATGTAAAATATACTTCTTTAAAGGGCACACAGAAAAGATTAACTCTGGCTGGGCATGGTGGCTCGTGCCTGTAAACTTCAGCCTATGAAGTGGCTGGGGCTAGGGATCGCGGTTTGAGTCCCATCTGGGGCCCGTAGTGAGACCTAGTTCCAAAAAAATAGCTGGGCGTGGTGGCGTGTGCCTATAATCCCAGCTACCTGGAAAGCTGAGGCTGGGGATTGCTTGAGTCTGTGGTACCCCAGGCAATGTGAGCCTGAGCTTCCATGGGCAAAAATAGCGAGACCTAGTCATAAATTAAAAAAAAAGTAAACAAACAAACAAACAAATAAATAAATAAATAAAGATTAACTCTACCAGGAGAAGGACTTCTTCTGAGGCTACAAATAAAATAAATGAAAATGTTAAGGTTAAAAAAAAAAGGGTGGAAAGCTTTGATTTTCCATGTGAGGCAGGAAGTTAAATTAAAGATGAAAAGTGAAATAAGCAGAGACAGAGAAAGTAGTAGTAGGGCAGATGGTCTATATACAGTGGCAAATCACTGGCAGAACTAAAGTTCAGCAAAAAGAAAAGGAGGTGGCCAGAGTCTTGTTGATAAATACCACACAATGCTAAGGATGTTGATATCATACTTACAAAGAGAAAAAAAGTACTCTATGCAGGATTTGTGATGGTTTGATTCTTTTCCTTGAAGTCACATTCATCAATTCAAAATCCATCAATTCAATTCAACATTTTAGGTCATTAAAGTGGTACAAAATCGTATGATTTGTATTCAGCTTAGCAATTCCTGGTTCATGTAAGTGTTAAGAGAATACTATCTTCCACAAAGCACACAAGCCAGTAAGAAAGCTTATCAATGTTATCTAGCACCATAATCAAATCCTGACTATAAATGAACTGCCTTCCTAACTACATTGTGAGAATGTTATCCATAACTGACACTTTTGGCATATGGAACACTTATACTGATATCATTAATTGTCAGAGACTGTGCTAGTACTGGGAATATACTGATCCTAACCTCAAGGAGTTCACAAGCCCAGAATGAGTAAGACAAATAAATCAATGGTTAGGACAGAATTTGACAAATATGAGACAGGTGATCGTATTTATCAAAGTTTCTCCAATGTCTCACTCACTAAAAAAAAATCGCAATTATTTAAATGTCACCCATGGTGCAGGTAAAATAGAAAGCAATAAAGCAAAAACTGACAGGAAAGGGATTTCAGACAAAAAGAAGAGCAAGTGTACAGGTCTAAAGAAAGATAAAAGAAGAAGGAGGAATTACCAAAGGTTGCAGATTGGAAGAAAACAATCTAGGTGAAACATTGTAAAGGGAGATGACTTCATTACTCCAGTCTTATGCTCACACATACAATATGCAGTTTTCATCAAAGGGTAGGATGCATTACTTTCAAACTAAACTGCTGATCAACAGCCCAAGGCCGCATTTAACTTTTTATTCTGGATTCAAAAAAGTGTTAACCCAATTAGAATATACTGTCCATACTACACATAAAAGGCAATTAGTTATTAATAGTTCAGTTTCAAATTTTCACAGTTCAAGAATGTGACAAAATGTTAGATGATCAAAACCATTTTGATTTATAAGAGCAAAGGGCTTTTTAGGTCTTTGGAATAAATACAAATACTGATATGAAAAATATGTACAAAAATAAACCATTTTTATACCAATATAATTAAATACTGTGACTTTTTTTAAACCACATAAAACACTTGAAATTAAATGCAAACAGTATATTCACTAAATACAATCACATAAAACACATATATACATTGTTAAATGGAAAAAAAAAAACCCTAACATCTGGTGTTGAAATAAATTTTCACTTGTACAACTACTCATAAAAATAGAAAAAAATACCCCCCCCCAAAATGGTGTGAAGTCATGAGAACTAGGTATAAAAATTTTAACTTGTACATTATAAACCAACATTACTTCAATAAAATAAATTTCAAGACTTAACATAAAACATGCAAATTAGGCATAAAACGAGGTATGCAGAAGTAAAAACACTTTTAAACAAGGCAATGTCTAATATCATAATATTTATATAAATGTACTAGAATCAGTAAGATCACAGAAATTATAAGTACTAAAATTTGGAATCAAACTCCAGTCCATTTAGTTTTCACTTGAAACAATGACTATTTTCATTTGAAAACAAGATCCTAAATCAAAATTCACAAAAAGAAATAATCACTCTAAACAGAAACCAACACAACAAATGAAAGCATAAAGAATAATTATACAGAGTTTGTAGTCCTTTGCTAATCCTAGTCAAACAGCTACAGAATGGAAGAGGTCCACAATTCCAATAGAGTCAGCAATCAGAAAGTAGATGTGACTGATCAAAAGCTTGATTTTGTAAACATGTCAAATTTTCCTCAAAATGGTGACTGAAGAGAGTTCCAGCAGATTTTGAAAACTGATTGATTCTAAACAAGCTAATTGATACTAAACTTTGTGGGAAGTAGAAGGGACAAAAATAGTCAAAATAACATAGAGGTCAGCAAACTATGGTCTCCAGAGAAAATCCATTTAAAAGTGATTTTTAAAAAAACATTTCTTATGATTAAAAAAAGGAGAGGAAAATACTGGTCAAAAATCAAATTTGGCCACAATACCTAAAAATATTTACCATCAAGTCCTACCCAAGAAAAGTCTGCCAACCTCTAATCTAATACAGAATTGGAGAATTCACACTAACAAATATCAAAATTTATTATAATATAGACATTTTTAAAAATTAGTGTAAGGGTAAGGAAATAAACCAAAAAACTAGAGAGCATAGCAACAAATTCAGACATACTTGACTTATAATGAAGGAAACGGTCCCAAGTGGTGAGTGGTGCTGGGATTGAGTGGGATACCCATACAGGAAATAATAAATCTTCACCTTTACCTCATTATCATACACTAACCAAAAATTCAACTTTTATTTGGCTTGATTTAAAAAACAGAAGTAAAATAATAAAAAATAAAAGATAAGATAACATATTTACGATCTTGAAGTAAACAAAGATTTCTTAAACAGGATACAAAAAGCATTATCCATAGAGAAAAAGGTCAATAAATTAGATTACTATTAAATTAAAAAGACTTTCTATTTATCACACACAAAAAAAGAATTTCTATCAAAAGACACCATTAGCTCTTGGGGTTTCACCAGGGCTCATTAGATCCAACACAGTTTTTGAATTTTCTTTCAAAAACCAATAGTTGTTAAGGATTGTTAATGTGACTTTTTTTTCTTACAGGCCTTTCCAAGAACAGAGGAAAAGACCTAGAGTAGCTCAGGGGCAGTGAATAATAATAGCTCTTCAGGTCTGTAATGAAAAATGCATTGCAAAGAATGGCAAAGAGAATAGACAAACAGTTGAAGAAGCACAGTCTGAAGAATCTGTGGTGGAAAAAGGACTCAACTGATGCAAAGTTAACTGGAAGGTGGAGTATCTCCTTGAAGTGGGAAAAAAATTACAGATGCTGACAATAATTTGGGAATTTGTAGAAAATTTAGATTTCTAGAGCTGACTGAAGCATTTCTTAATTCTCAAAAAGCTGATAAAGAAAAACATGGCACAAAAAGGAAATCTTTATCTGACCGAGAATCTAAGGATAGCAAATCAAAGAAAAGAGATGCATTTTAACAAACCAAGAGGTTTCATCAGACACTAAATCTATATAACTGATATTATAGCAGTGGAGTGGAGAATTAGAACAGTGGAGAATTAAAGCTTCTTATGAAATGGAAAGACTCTGCTGGTAAGAAAGGAAAATACGTAATATATCTTCAAATTCCAATCACTTTTTGGGAAGAGAGACTTATTGCCTCTCTTGAAGTAAACAAAGATTTCTTAAACAGGAAACAAAAAAGCATTAACCATACAGAAAAAGATCAATAAATCAGATTACTATTAAATTAAAACAAGACTTTCTATTAATCACACACAAAAAAAGAATTTCTATCAAAAGATACCATTAACTCTTGAGAGAGGAGGAAGGGAGGGAGGGAATGAGAGAGTGAGAATGAATGAATGAGGGAAAGGACAGGGAGAGGATGAAGAGGGAAAGAATAAATTTGGTTGTTTTCTTTTTTAATTTATTAGTGTGAAGAAATATCTACATTACCAAGTTTGATATGTTTGGTTTGGGGTTGAAGTAGCATTGGGAGAAGGGAGCTCTTTGTACCTCTAACACTGGTTACTTTGAGAAAAATAAAAGTTTTAGTAGTTTCCTCCGTTCTTAGAAAAGAACATTTGATACAATGGCAGATTTTCTCTATATTAAAGAACAGTCTTCCTAAATGTTGTGGGAAGTCTCCAAAATTTTACGAAATAATAATTTGTGTTTAACATATGCATCTATGGAAATCCAGCTTTTTGTTCATTTGGTGTGTACGTGTACATAAAACATATATGTAAATGACTTTTTTCTTTTTTAAACATTCACCAAAACAAAAATAGCATTTCACAACCATGATTAAGTCCATGTTTCTATGATGACATCATTTTTAAGCACTCTAAGAAATAAATACTTGAGTTAAACCAAGTTTTCCTGAAGCCTTAATCTACAACTAAACAGATAAATTTGTAACTGATTATGCAATTTCAATACAATTTAAATTGGACAATTTAAAAGCATCCATATCAGAGTACTCTATTTCTACAGTTACATAAATATAAGTTTATTTGCAAAACCCTTGAAAGGAAAATTTTATCACTACTAATAATCTCCCCATCCAGATGAGAAAACTAGAGAAATCTCAGTGTATTTTAATTAGCCAAGCAAGACAGTAAAGTGGGTACTAAAAAGTTCTATCTAATAACCCATCCTATTTAAGAAGTTGAAATCCCTACACCCTATTAACTAAAAAGGAATTTCTAAGACTATTCACAAAAACCTAATCATTAGTGATGTTTGCAATTTAGGGTCTGCTGGAGTAAATGAATGAACAAACTAGTGTTCTCTAATTCCTGACTTGTGTATTTTTTCTTCTGTATTCCAACTAATACCTTATATATATAGGTTCAACTTTTTTCAATATTCATGTTACTGGGTCAGCAAAAGCCAGGAAAAACAAAAATCTTGTAATAATCCTACCATAATTTGTCATTTACTTCATTGTAAATACAGGTAAACAGTGCTCAATAGTTTATTCCTTCATGTGGAAAAAAACCCATAAAATCTCATATATGTCTTCTATTACCTTCCCTATGGGTCGATTGGATTTTTTCATAATCTAAGAGACATTGTAGGATTTTTATGAAATTTTTAACACCTTGAAACATTTTGTGGATTACCACTCATCATTTCTTACTAGTTACCCCCAACGATGCCACAGAAGTTTAAAAGAAGACAACAGAAGAATGATGAAATTGCCTAGTAAGATGAAGCCAAACTGAGAATAAACTGTTACTCCCTCCAGCTTGCACTGCCCAAAATATTGCAGTCTGTTTTTTAGACTTCTTGAGCACAACTAAGAATTCAGAGTTTTTCATTTCCTGAATATAATGAAACAAAAGAGAATGACAAAGAGAGCGGTATTAAAATTACTATAGTCAAAAGATAAACACAAAAAGAAAGCAACATTTTAGATTCAAATAAAAGAGCTCGAATGATCATATAAATGAATCTGATTATGAGTTTCCAGGTGATAATGTCCTAGATGAATATTCTCAAAAGCAAGATTCAAGTGGATGATATATTTCTAAGAACTGAAAGGAAATGTGTAGTGCCATCCACTTTGTTATTAAATGAAGGACTCCTTTACATAATATTTTGGGATAACCTTTCGAACATTCTACTTTGCTAAAAGAATGTCTGACAAAATTATTTCACCTTTAGGATGTTTGCATGACAAAACTTATTGATACAATGAGATTTGATCATTTTAAATTTTTTATTAAAATTGAAATAAAAAATAAAATTGCCAGTAAATTGTTTTACAATTTTCCCTGTTATTCTGTAAATATTTGTAAAATTAAAAAAAATCAAATATGGCCCATCGGAACTCTTTGGTACATGGTAAATGGTAAAAACTATGTTTCTGGTGTATTGACGGTTAGTAAAGCAAGAAGGGCAGCAGTTTTATTGGATGGGTGCTGCCAGATTCATGAATTTTTTGATAAAGTTAACTGGATAGTTTTTAAAAAGCACTGCAGCATGAGAAATAGTCAAGGCAATCTCGACAAATTGGGATATATAAATTCATACACAGGATATATAAATTTTCTATAAATCAGTTGGAAACATAACCCAATACAAAAATAGAAAGAAGAATTAAATCAGCATTTCATAGAAAATTCAACTGAACAATAATCAGAAAGCAAGCTAATCTTGTTCACTATTAGGAAAATACACATTAACATCTTACTACCATTAGATGTCCACACCAAAACTGTTAAAATCTTGAAGTTTAACAAAACCAAGTGGTGGTCAGGATAAAAGAAAAAGAAAAAAAAACAAAAACAAAAAACCGCTGGAACAAAGAAATACTGCTAGTAACACCGCAGGTGAAATAGTGAATTGAAATAAACATTTTTGTGAAACTATTTGACAATATGTCTATCAAAGTGGAACATATACATATTCTGATAAAGCAATTCCAACACATACACACACATCTAATGGGACCCATACAATACCAAAAGACACATAGTACTGTTTTTCATAATAACAAAAAAACTTAAATGACCATCGATATTAGAACACATAAATAAATGATAGTATATTAATAAAACAGAGGTGAGAATAAATAAGTTAGACACAGCATGGATAAATCTCACAATGTTAAGGGAAAGTTGTCACACTCAAAAGAGTACATACAAGTATACGACTCCATTGACATAAAGTTCAACAACAGGCATTAATCTATGCTGTAAAAAGTTAGTACAGTGGTTATCTTTGCGGTAAGGGAAAATGGGAAGGGGCATTAGGGAGACTTCTTTGATATCAGTAGTTTCTATTTATTACCTGAGTAGTGATCACATGAGGTTGTCTACTTGTGAACATTCACTAAGCTGTACCCTTACGGCCATGTGCTTTTCTATATGGCACCTTTAATAAATAAATTTTATTAATAGAAAAGAAGTTCTGGGAAACCCACAGGCACTACATGATAGCTTGCTTGTTGGAGCAGTGGTAGTCCAATGATATACACATAAACATATGTTTCAAAACAGTTGTCCTAGATACTCAAAATGTGGTATGTTATTTCACATGATACAGTTATGCCACTTGGTTTCTTAGGAAACTTTTCACATTTTTTTAGAAAGCATTCTATATCTGGATTTTACAAAAGCTCAAAATCAATTTATAGTTCTTTATTTTATTAGTGTGTTATTGGTACATCACTTAATCTGTGTTCTCAAATCTTATTTTTCCACCCAATTTTGTTTAAAATAAATAGATTAAATAAACAGGCTGGCTTACCATTTCAAATAAGTATTTATAGCAAACTCTAAATTCAACTATTAAAGAAAATTCACAAACTTCCTTAATATGGTAAATTTTTCTTACTCCAGCATCTCTCATTAACTGCTGACTTTAACTAGATACATGGAAGAAAGAACTATATTTGGGTAACAGTAGCAAGCATAGATTGGGGAAAGGTTTTTAAAATAAGGGAGATCCTGTAAGTAGGACTAAGTTCATGAACAACTAAAAAATAGTACCTTTATAAAAGTTGTAGATGAAAAAAATGGGGAGGGATAGCTCTAACTAAAATTAATGCAAGCAACATATACCAAGATTTCAGCAGACCAGAATGACAGTCAAAATCTAACTGGATGAAATGTAAAGATAAATAGTCTTAGAAAAAAAGAAAACAAAACACAACTGTACAACAGCGAACTGGAAAATCTGGGAAGTCAAATTGATGGTAACAACCTGACTCAATAAGTCCGCACTAAGTACGGACAAAAAGCAATTTGTTCAGGTATATAAGTACATTATTTAAAATGAAGTTGGTAGTAGGTCTACACGCTTTTGCATCTCAGGTAAGTGTGCTCATTCTGAGGGAGAATGACAAATCAGAAGCCCTTCAAAAGAGAGTGAGCAACATTAGTAGGAAGATGTTAGAATCAATGTTAGTATGCAAAGAAAAAGAAAAATTGAGTTTAAATGATGGTAGAACAGGGTGAGGTAGGCAGAGAGGAGACAAAATAGTATTTAAACAACAGTTAAAGGATATAATGCAGAAGATAGGATAAGATAATCCATTCTGTACTGAACCTTAGAAGCAGATCAACAGGTAGAAGTTACAGCAACATAATTAGGATCCAGGTAAGAAAGAAACTTTCTAAGAAAGTGAGAACACCTTATATACCTGTGCTCTTGTCACAGTGTCAGTGTTCAAGAGGAGTTCATAAATGGCTAATCACAGTTAAGAAGAGATCAGGAAGCCTTGGGATCTACCCATCACCATTTACTAGCTACTGTCATCTGGCGTAATTTATTTATAATCTCTCCCAATCTCAGTTTCCCTTATCTATTTCCTCATGAGTTCACTGAGAGGAATGAATCAGTAACATGTGCAAGACTCAGGATGAAAAACTAAAATGAAACACAAATGTTAGTTGTTATAACATATTGTTAGAGATAATTGCTAAGAATCCTCTTAACACAGAAACAATTATACTTTGAGGTAAGAAAAAAACTTGAAATAGGTCCTAAATTTACAAAGTCAAGATGTGGTAGACAAAAGAGAAAACATTCTAATATGACAGAAAAAAAAAGTAGGAAATTTCATTGGGTGTTAAGAATGTACTTCTCTGAAAGCAAATTCATCACCAGAATCAAAGGCAACACTCAATCCAGGAGATAAGCAGGAATTCAAATCAAGATGCTACACATGCCAAGTACAAGAACTACAAATGTTATTTCTAATTACTGACACTAGAAATATCACTGGGAATATTGGCATTATATCGCTAATACAGGTTCGGTGAATCCTGTGAACTCAGCTCCCACTGGTTGCTGAATTAGGCTATAGAGATACATGACCCTGAGAAAATTACTTAATGTCTCAGCTCTAGTATGTAAAAGGAAAATGTAGGGTGTGAACCACGCTAGTCCACAGATTGTCGAGAAGACGCTGTGGGATTAAATATGTACAACCTCTGGAAAGGTTTTTGGTACTCAAAAGAATTAACCGCCTCTGACTTTTTCTTAGCTTTGATTTCAGATGGAATTTTGAATTGTGTTCAGAATTATAGACTTGGGGAACAAATAAAAGACATTTCAAATGTTTGGAATTAATTCTAAATTAAAATGGTGATATAGTTCTATTGACATGGAAAGCTAACCATTCTTCTGAAAAAATTAATTTTTATGACAATACACTCAGTATGATCCCATTTTACGACATATTTTAAAAAATTATCTCCAGATGGAATTAAATAACTTACTTTTTTCCCCCAAAACTTTTTATGTTTTGTATAAGGAATAATTCTATTACAATTTCTAGTTGGAAAAACTCTTGATTAAAATGTTTTTCTATTTGGAAAAGTATCACAGCAGTCAACTTGAGGAGAAAAATATATTCTTATAATGAACTCACTGCTTTTTAAGGGCAACAAAAATCTTAGACCATAGTAGAAAATTTATGTATGTGTTTTTCAAAAAACCTAAGTATGGTTCAGAAAAAAGAAAATATACTCCAAGTGAAGGAAAATATAAAGGAATAAGTAAGCTCCATGGGGTCAGGAATTTTCTGTTCAATTCTATTCACTGTTGTAAGCATAGAGCAAGAAGTTTATGTTTGCTGTATAAAAGAACAAAAATAGGAATCCTATTTATTCTTATTCTAAATTTCACTGCCTTATGTCACAAAAATATTGGCTTATTCATCTCTATCGCCAACGGCGAGCATATTACTTAACCAAGAGATGTTACCAATTCAATGTTGTAAACCAGTTTTACCTAAGTTAAAAAAAAAATTTAAAAAATCACTCTTTAGGCTGAAAAATCAGTAAGAAATTGACAAGTACTAACTACGCAAACACTACATTCACTCTTTTCTATAAAATCTGCATATAGGATAATCAGCAGTGACATCAAAGAAATGGGGGCATGTTCCATTTTTTATTTATGTCATGTCCAGTAAGTGAATACTAACATTCTTCATTGCAAACCAGGAACATATATGAAAGTACAAAGAACATAAAAACTATATAAATAAACTTTTTTATACTATAAAAACCTACTCAGCTTAATCAACAAAACCAAGAGTAAAAAAAAAAAAAAAAAACAAAAGAAGCAGACCTACCTTGGGCCTCTTGGACCTTCCAAGTAACTGCTTCTAGGAGGATCTGGAAGCAGTCCACCTGACCTCACTGGCATGTCCTTGATGGGCTGAGATGGAGAAGCTGAAGACTCCCCAAGTCCTTGCTCTGATGAGAATGAACCATATGGCAGTGTAGACTTGCTCAGAGGGCCTTTAGAATTCATCTGTTCTGATGGGCCAATAGCTGATTGTAATGGAGGACGGTATGGGACTGAACCAAAAGACACTGGAGTAGGAAGCAATGCTGATCTAGGTTTCTCTGGAACTTGTGAGCTCTGAGAATTGGAGGCTGGTGGAACTGGAGCTGTTAACTGAGGAGGTATCCCTTGTGGAACCCCAGGGGGAGGTATACCTGAAGGAGGTGTGGCTGATGACAATGGTGGGAGAGGCATGACAGGTGGTGGTGCAGTTGAAGAAAGAGAAGGTGGGGGAAGAACAGGTGGTGGCCCTGCAGAAGAAAGGGAAGGTGGGGGAAGAACTGGAGGTGGCCCCGTTGAAGAGAGAGATGGAGGCATCACAGGTGGGGGCACAGAGGTTGGTAGAGAAGGTGGCATCACAGGTGGGGGCATGCCAGGTGGCGGCAATGAAGTAGGCAGGGCAGGGGGCATCACAGGAGGTGGCAATGAAGGAGGCAACACTGGAGGGGGCATTGTTGGTAGAGGTGGAGGCATCTGAGAATATGGAACAAAAGGAGGTGGCATCGACATGTTCCCCATATACTGGTTCTTCATGTTCTGAAATGAATTGACTTTCTCCTGGAGATAGGTTTGAGTGGCTTTCATATGTCCCTGCCATGTCTTCCACTGCTTCTCATACTCCTGAAGCTGATCTTTATGAGGATAGGAATGGAGCTGTTCCTCCCACAGCTGAAATTCTCGTTCCCATTCTTGGTAGAGATGTTGAAACTGTTGTTGCTGCATCTCATAATGCCTCAGCTGCACATCAACAGACATGGTCTACAATAAAGGGATACAAGTTATATCGTAACATTTTATAGACTAGAATTAATCGTAAGTAAAACATTTATGAATCAAGGGCATTTGAAGCCTTAGGAAATTAAAGCTCCATGTACCTCAGGCATATAGGGATAGGCTTTTACAAAATCCTCTCAATGATCATCACTTACTCTTCCTTTGATTTATTTACATAATTAATAAAACTTGGAAAAAATCAAACACTAAAAGTAAATACTTAAAATAGCTGGGCGTGGTGGTGCACGCCTATAATCCCAGCTACCTGGGAAGCTGAGGCTGGGGATTGCTTGAGTCTGTGGTACCCCAGGCAATGAGAGCCTGTGGTTCCATGGGCAAAAATAGTGAGACCTAGTCTCAAAAATAAAAAAAAAAGTAAATATTTATCTTAGTGATAAGTATTTTTCATGTTTTAATATTACAATGAATCATTTAAAAATCTTGAAAATGATGTATTATTATAGATGTATACACACAAGTTTATACCACAAAGACACATGACAAGCAAGCATCTAAGTCACTTAATCTTTTATATATCTGCTTAGGTTTTTTTGTGGTGGTTGCTTTGATTTTTAGTTGTCTATTACTACAGCAGTTTGTAAGCTAAATACAGGCTATATTGAAACCACATAAGAATCCCTGATTCTTAACCAGGCATGGCGGCATGTGCCTGTAATCCCAGTGCTAGGAGGCTGAGGCCAGGGATCACCTGAGTCCGTGGGTTCGAGACTATCCTGGGCAACATAACGAGGCCTGGTCTCTTTAATGTTTATTTATTTATATATTTTTTGAGACTAAGTCTTGCTGTTTTTGCCTGTGGAACCACAGGCTCACATTGCCCGGGGTACCACGGATTCAAGCAATCACCAGCCTCAGCTTCCCAGGTAGCTAGGATTACAGGCACGCGCCACGACGCCCAGCTATTTTTTGGGGACTAGGTCTTGCTATGTTGCCCCGAGCGAGTCTTGAACTATGATCCCCAGCCCCAGCAGCGACTCCATAGAGACCTAGTCACTTTAAAAAAAAAAAAAAAATTCCTGGTTCTTAAATCCCTTTGCAACAGTATTCAAACATCTGCCTGGGTTGAAGTTATCAGAAGACACCACTATCTTACCCAAGAGCATTTTCATGATACTTTATTTCACAAGGTCCTTGGGGATGTGCAAGTGTGACAAATAACTACATGGGCATCCCGTGAGAAATAGCTAAATGAGAACATTTGCTATCTTTCCTTTTTTACACTTGAATGTCATTCTGGAATAACTAAATCCTTTAAGCATCTTAGGGCAACTTCCCACATGTCAGTTGAGGAAGCACTCACCTGCATATGTGGTGGCTGCTGTATAATCTGCTGGTACTGTTGTAGAATCTGCTGCAATTGAGTGTGCTTCTGCATTATTCCCTGATACTGGAAGCCAACTCGATGTTGCTGGTGCTGCTGCCAGTGTGCGGCTGCAGCCTGCAACTGTTTTAACCTGGCATCTTCTTCTGGATCCTCAGACTAAGGATAAAAGAAATGATATATTTTTATGTAAGTCATAACACAGCAGCCTAATTAATTAATAAGAAGCATTTTACAAACAGATGAAGCCCAGAATTCCTACATCTCTGGCTGAATGAAAAAAGGGATTCTATCTTTAGATAAAATACCGAGCCCCATCTAAACGATCATCATGGTCACTAATACAAAAGAGCTTACAAATTTCATAGTTTTCACTGGAGTAACAATCCTGTTCCTAAATAGGGCAGTAACTTCTCCAGCAGAAAGTCAATCTAGCTTTTGTTTCCTAATTCTAATAGAAATCTTTTTTATCATGCCAATGAACTACACAGTGTAATCATTATATTCCATAAAGTTTTCACACAAGACTCTTGGGTAACAATGACCTTTGAATCAATGTGAGAACTTTCCATTAGCCAGTCAGTGTACTCAGTGAAAAGGTTTATCACATCTGAAGCTTTACCAGCTCTATAAAATAGCTACTGTTTGAATACACCAATTTAGCAAATGAAGAAATGGAGCACAGAATGGTTAGCAAATTTGCTCAGTGACCATCAAGTGGGAGTGCCTTACACCCCAGAAAGTTTGATTCTAATAGTTAAACCTTCTAACTGTTGCCCTGTGCTGCCAATAAGAAATCACACCATTAGTGGTTAGAGACACTCAATTCTTAAGAGTGTCATTCATCTTCATTCTCACTTGAACCGTGAAAAAAAATGTCTTTTCTGAATCAGGTAAGACATATTTCTGATTATTCCATAAGGGAATTTTATATGTACTTTAAAAAACACACGAAAATACATCTATGACAAAGGTATAGTCTGAAAAAGAGTTGACCAACTCAACATACACCAAGTAATTATATGGTTACCTGAGGTTCCTCAGGTGGAAGAGGAGGTGCCACTTCCTCTTTAGGTGGTGGTAACGGGGGTTCCTCAGATGGAGGGGGTTCTGGTACTTGACTAGTGGCAGGTACTTTAACTTCTTCTTTTTTCACCTCTGGAGCATCCTTTGCCACAGCTAGACCTTTTTTGTGTCCTGGCAAATGCACTTTTGTCCTCTGCTGCAAACTAAGCAAGTGCTGCCGATACCAATACTGTTGCTGTTCCTACAACAGAAACCATTTTTTAAAGAATTTTAATTGACAATCCCATACCTCTGCAACTTGATATTGACAGGGACACGTGTGTACCTATTTTATGTGTCTCTATAGAAGAATGGGCAAAGATGGACTGAGGAAGGCTAATAAGTAGATAAAAGTCTTTCAATTCCTCCCACAAATGTAGACATCTAAATCATACATATATATTATCAACTACTCTACTCTCTTTAAAACAAACAACAAATGATCAAAGTAAATCCTTCCAGTATTCACTCACAGCTACTTGTTTTTAAACTGCCTTTAGTTTGTTCAGATTTATTCAGAGGGGTCTTGTAATTAACAAATACAGCAACACAGTGCTACTTCTCACTAACTTCTCTCTCCTACAGTGTACACCTATCTTTTAAATACCTCCTATATCATTAGTCTATCCATATTCAGGTATATATACATAATTGAGAATATTCTGTGTCAAAAATGCATTCTAAGTCTCAGCTTTATCTTGCAGTTTATAAAGTAACGTAGTTTAACTTCCTACAAGCTTGTTTTATGCTTTCATTAGAAAGTAGTATAGTAAGTTTAATGTGAAAAAAATTAGAAAATAAAGGGATTCCCCACTATTTGTGTATTCTGTATTTGTGTATGTCTAATTCCAACATACTCAGTGTCTTTGGCAGTCACTGTGGACTTGTGTATAATGCTGAAATTCTGAGTCATTCACTTGCAAAGCCCTTTTCATGGTATTTAGGACCACATATTTTAACATTTCTGTGTATTTTGGTGATTGCCCCCAAGTACAGTGCTGAAGTGCTGTCCAGTGTTCCTTTGTGTGTGTGTGTGTGTGTGTGTGTGTGTCTAGGTCTCGCTATTTTTGCCTGTGGAACCGCAGGGTCACATTGCCAGGGGTACCAAGAACTCGAGCAATCCCCAGCCTCAGCTTCCCAGGTAGCCGGGATTACAGGCACGCACCACCATGCCCAGCTTTTTTTTTTTTTTGAAACTAGTTCTCGCTATGTTGCCCGGTGCAGAACTTGAACCACGATCTCTGGTCCCTGCTGCGGCTTCCTAGGCTGCCGCTTACAGGCATGCACCATCATGTCCAGCCTGATTCAGTGTTCCTAAATGCAAAAAGGCAAGTTATGCCTTATAATGAAATTGTGTGTAAGATAAAGCTTTGTTCAGGCATGTGTAATAATGCTGTTGGTCATGCATTCAATGTTAAGAATCAATAATAAATTATATATATATAAGTATATATATATATATACATGATGACTTTAAAGAGAAACACATTTAAAACAAGGTTTTATATTGAATAGTTGATGAAAATGTGAAAGGAAACTAACCCTTTATTTTCCCTGGGAGCACTGGTTCAGCATTTACTAATTCAGTATCCCTCAAGACTTTATAAAACATAAATACCTTAACTAAAAAGAACTGGTTATACAAATATGCAACTAATTAAAATCAATTTTGAAACTCTCACCACTCAGAAATAACCAGGTCTTTATTGTCCCATTATTCATCATGTAATTCCAAACAGCTACAAAGTTATATATGAAAACAAAAGTTGTCAAAAGTCCAAAATATTCACGGGTGAACTGTCCTATATACTTCTATAATAATCAATTGTATATATTCCTACTTCAGTCATAGGGATAAAGAATTTTTAAGTGACATCAGAAAACTTTGATAGCTGGTAACCTAGCAGGAGAGCTACCAGTAAAAAATTAGCACACTTTTTATAATAGAAACAAAGGAAATGATATGATTATCAACAGCTGAAAAATAACTCCTGTGAAAATCAATCTGTAAATATTTTACAACAAATCCAAAAATAAAATAGAAGACATATAGTGTTGCCATCCATTCTATTATGAAAATTACAGCATAAAAACCTAATCCATACTTTATTCTTTGTTCACACATTGCTATTCTTTATGGTTTAGTTGCATTTTTCAAGATTGTGTTCAAAATCAAAGTTTTTTCTTTTAACAGTAACTTTTTGTCTCTGTGCCAAATAAATTCATTTTACTTCCATTCACTGGAATTATCTTTGGATAACCAAGATTTCCTGTTGTTTTAATGCATGTCATCTCCAATTTTTTACATGCAAACGGATGTATAAAATATATTTAATATACTCTTCTCATGGGCACACTGTTTTCTTAGCTGTTTCTTCACTTAGAGCATGTCTCATGTTTTTTCAGTATCTTATCTGGTGCACAGTGCCAGACCACATAGTAGGATGTCAATAAATGGTCACTGATCAACTGAAAGCTTTCTAGGCCACTTAATTCTAAGACCTGAAATTTGTTCATATCCATTCAGAAGAATAAATTCCATGGGTCATGACTGATTTTTGTTTATCATCATACAATCATCAACTTCCAGGATATCACGTTACTATCAAAGATAAGAAACAGCAGTGTGCATATAGTAGTCAACAATAACACAGTATTAAAAAAATTTTCCAATTCTCTTTCATTAGGAAAATACTGAAATAATAACAAGTTTATTATTTTCCAATTTAAAAACTAAAAGCGCAGTTCTTTCAAGTAGAAGTTAATTTTCTTTTCTCATTGCTCCCAAGCATTACTAAGAGATGAAAAGATCTCTCACCTATGATATTCCAATGGTTACAGATATGAAGACTTCAAGTACCAGTATCCTTTACAAATTTACACCTTTATTTAGACCTACTATACGGTTAAGAATCTTGTTAGGGGCAGGGCACGGTGGCTTGTACCTGTAAGTTTCAGCCTTTGAAGTGGCTGGAGCTAGGGATCATGGTTCGAGTCACGCCTGGGGCCCGTAGCAAAACCTAGTTTCAAAAAAATAGCTGGGCATGGTGGCATGCATGGTGGCATGTAATCCCAGCTACCTGGGAAGCTGAGGCTGGAGACTGCTTCAGTCAGTGGCCCCCTGGGCAACGAGAGCCTGCAATTCCATGGGCAAAAATAGCGAGACCTAGTCTCAAAAAAAAAAAAAAAAAAATCTTGTTAGGGATTCAGGTACTTGTTGATTCATGAACAGCACACTGTAGGTCATTTTCTCTTAAATCTGATGCCAATAAGCAGAAACCAGATCTAGAAATTAGGACTAGACTTTGGCACATTTTTAAAGGCCTACAAGACTATGACACATCATTAAGAAATGTCTTCAGTGATCCCTTTACAAAGGTGGGATTTTAGAAAGGAATAAACTGGCCTGGACTTGGGAATGAAGATGGAATGAATGCCCCATCACATCAGACAACTTCACCTTATGTGGTATGTTAGTTCATAGGCAGAGGAAATTCATGGCATGTCACATTCAAATAGAGATTGAGTGGTGTTAAAAAATAAGAACGTAAGAGCTAGTTGTTACAAATATTATTTCCCCAAAAAGGCACTATTTAGCAAGCACGTATTGACTATAGAAACGAATGAGGTCCTAAAAGATTTTCTAAAAGGGAAGGTTACCTTCCTATCCAGGTTGATTATGTTATTATTTATTTAAAATATATTTACTTTAAGTAATTTTCAGATTCAAACACTACTACTAGGAATTAAGGTCATCAGATAATCCTAGTTCCATCTTTGAAAAAAGCAAAAACAAAACAAAACAACCTCCTCCTTATTTCATCTTTCTCCAGCTCCTGTCCTCATCCTCTCTTTCAGTCAAACTTCTTGAAAGAGTTGTCTATACTCACCATCCCCATTTCCTCACCTTCCATCCTCCTCAAATCAATGCAAAATGGCTTCAGTCACTATGAAACTGCTCCTGCCAAGGTCAACAATAATCTACATGTCAGTAAATGCAAAAGGTAACTCACAGTCTTTATCTCCCTTGACCTCTCAGCAATACTTAACACAGCTGGCCACTCCCTCCTAAAAAAAAATACCCGGCCCCCCAAATCTTCCCTTCACTCTGTGGTTCTGCATCTGTCCCAATTTTTTCATCTACCTGTTGACCTTTCTTCCACTGATTCCTTAGATAATATGTTTCAGCAGGGGCAGGCACATGTCCTTTAACCTTTATTCTTACTCTACAACAACTTCTCAGGAGACCTCATCTATTTCCATGCCTTCAAACACTATTTTTATTCTGATGAGTCACAAATCTATCTGGTTTCTTAGATCTCACTTCTAGACTTGAATCTAACTTCCAAACCTATATCTAACTTTCATTTGAACATCAGCTGGAAGCTTTGTCTGAAATCAGTACCTCAAACTCAGTATATCTAAAACTTAATTTAGTACTTCACCCTCATTCTCATATTACTCCTACTCTATGCTTTCATCTTCGTGGACACCCCAAAAACGAGAAATCATCCTTACCACCTCCTTCTCAACTACTTCCCAATTTCCAACTGGATTCTAGCACTAAAATTTCTCCAGTTTTACCACTTCTCTCAATCTCCACTATCACTATGCAAGTCCAAGCCACTATTATCTCTTGTCTGGATTATTCTATTAAATATTCTCTCTAAATCATTCTTGATCCTTTTGATTCCACTTTTCCATACTACAGAGTGAGCTTTCAAAATGCCACTCTGTCACATTCACCTACATATCAATTTTTCAATGGTTTCCTCCTGTCCTAGGGATCGAGTCCCCATGGTCCCTCTGTCATCTGGTTTGTGTTTATCATTATCACCCTGAACTTTCAGGTAAACCTTGCTGAAGGCTTGTAAGCAGGTATGTAACACCAACAGTACATAGATAGCTGTCCCATGAGGCATTTATCACCAACAGTACATGCATACAGAGGTGAGCTTCATTAATTCAATTCACTTAATATAAATCAGTCCCATTGCTGGAGAAAAATATAGTTAACAGAGCTGTCTGATAGCAGAACACATGTAATATGTCCCCACATACGAATTACGTGTAAACTCTTTTGGTTAATTCCCACCCACTGCACAGGTTTCACATCTATCACTTACAAAGAAAGCCTCTTCAATAAGGTTAAGAGCTATCAGCTACATTCAATTATTTAAAAAATATTTGTTCTCCACCTACTCTGTGCCAGATCCTGAGAAGCACCATGAATACAACAATGAACTAAAAAAGTTTACTTATTCCTGGCCCTTGTGGTACAGCCTAGCAATAGTTCATATTTCATAATCCTATAATATCTGGTAATTCTCTTAATTACTCACTAAATGTTACCCCCACTGGAACAAATCAATGAGGGTAGTTATATACTTGGCACACAGTTACTAAGCAACAGATTCCTGAACATTAACAATTAAAAACTTGAATCAAAGTCAACAGCTTTACCTAAATGTTTAGAGAGTACAAGGATAAATAAAACCACAGCTCACGAAAAAAGTTATTATGCACATTACCTAGTCACTCCTTTAAAAGAAGAGAATTCACCAAAACTCTACACTGAAAACTAGGAATTAAATGGGAGAATATCTAACATTTACTCTGTCTCTCCTATACTAACTGTATTTCAATCAAAACTTAGTTCATAAGTGAAAGTATTTTTTTGTTTGTTTTTTCTCACAGAATTTTACATAATAAATGCAGCAGAAATGGCAGGTGGGAAAAATCACCATATTGTAAACTTTAAGGAAGATATAATTTATTCAAGGAAAGATCATTAGTGGATGAAACACTAGGTGAAACATCAGAAGCAAGACTATGGGAACTTTCACAATGGTGCAACCAGACTGTCACCATCTTATCAATCTTGGCTTCATTAACAAAAGGACAACTAGGCATTGTGATTCCTGATAGGATGCAAATAAAGAGCACATCATTACCTACATTATGAAATGCCTTTCAGAAAGAAAGGTGAACTTAAATCTAAGAAAGTTTCAGAGTTAACTTCTAGTATTCAAAACACAGGAGAAAAGAAGAACAAGTCAAATGACACCATGAGACAACAAATGCAGAATGTGGAACACTCTACTACTAGATAACCAACACAGATTACTCACCAAGTTCAATGGTTTGGAGTAGAAAAAGAGAACAGGATAGATAAAACTAAACCACAACTGGAGACTCCTGTTGGCTTCTAGTAGGTAGAGGACAGAGATGCTGCTAAACATACTGGAAGGACAGACCCCACCATAAAGATAATCATCCAATACTGTCTAATTGAATCCTGATTTGAAAATCAACGAAACATTACCGCGTCCAATGGGAATTTCAATGTGGATGATACCAAGGAGTTATTTTTAAATTCATTAATATGACACAATGGAGGAAATCTGACAGGAGGAGTATCAGATGACACAAACAAAATTTTAAGTGTTATACTGTGTTTACCTTACAAACAGTCCTTTTTAAAAAGATCTAATTAAAAATGTAGGGATGACATGGCATGAAATCTAAGATTCACTTTAAATTATTTCAGCAGCAACAATATCAAAGGTCTTGGTGAAATAAACATGACAAAATTTTGATGACTGTTGAATCTGAATGCCTTTGAATAATACCATTTTTCTGTGTTTAAAATCTTTCACCATAAAAAATAATGGCATTCCAAAAAATAAAATATGAATCAAAAAATAATAAAACTGTCAGAGATTGGTACCAGAATCTCAAAACATGGTTATCATCTAATAAACCAAAGTATTCTCAGTTGAGAACATGCCAACTTTTGTATCTTATTCAACAATTCTTTATGGAGAGTCAACAACTTGCAAGGCACTGTTCTCAGTGCTGTGAGGATAAAAAGATGAGCAAGGGATTTATAATTTGAAGAACAAAACCAAACAGGTGATCTAAGGCAGGGTTTCACAGAACCCTTCATACTTAAGATGTACTTTAAAAGTACATCATATATATATATATATGTGTGTGTGTGTGTATATATATATATATATATATATATATATATATATATATGATATAAGAGGGAGAAAGGAATGAGGAAGCTGGGATGAGTTCTAGACAGGTAAGAAGTCTTAAATAGGTGTACAAGGCCCTTGATCTGATCCATTCACACCATTCACTGTACATCTCTTTGTACACCATTTTCTTCTTGGCTCTCACTTGGAGCCACTGAATATTTAAAGTACTAAAAGAGATTTATTATAAACAAGGGTAAGAAAGCAGAAAAGCAAAAGTCATGTTTATGGTATTTATATTAAGGGTTGGTCTGATTTCTCCATTTCAAAAAAAAAAAAGTCAAAATTATAACTCATTTCTCTCTCTAAAAAGCCAGAAAAACAGTCTAGTAGAGACGAGACTATAAATGTCACATTCTGGCTTGGATTAACTCTGCAAGTGTTTAACAACAAAAGCATTTGAAAATTTCACATGGGGTGGGAGAGGAAGAGAGGAGGGAAATTGTCTCTATAGTGAAAGAAAGTGCAAGAAATAAACTAGTTGGGTTATTCAGTATTAATCAGTGTAAGCCAAGAGTCAGTTATTCTGTTTTACCCCTGCATCTCAAGTGTTTTCTACTGATGATGTGCAAAAGACAATTTGCTTATTTAACTTACATCTGTTCTTAATTTTTAATATCAAATCACTGTAAAATTAGAATACTGCATCCTTACCTTTTGGAAATTTTTTACACAAATCTGAATTCACAGATTAAAAGACTCTCTTTTTCCTTAGGTACTCTAAGGTAAATGAGTAATTACTAGAAGTGTCTATTTTAAAAAGTACTCACAAATAGTTTATTCCACTTTAGCTCTATCTTCTTTCTTAAGGGAGGAATTCACTTATTACTGCTACTCTATCATGTTTGACAGTTATGGGGGAAGCATCACTTCAAACAGAAGTTTAGAAGAAGGGTTTCTCATGAATGAAGAGATAACAGAACTTTTTTTCTTACCCTGGCCAAGGTCCAAGGCTGTTACTTTAGAGTAAAAGGTAACAACGAAGCAAAAGCAGCAGACTGGCCATGTCCTATCACTATCTTTAAGTGTTGTAAGAAAACAATGTATGGGTCAAGTCCTTAAATGATCAACACTTCTAAAGGGTAAAAAGTGTCAAGGCTCATATGTATATGTATCTCCAAGTATCTTTAGGATGCTCCTGATAAATTTTCATCCTTCATTTGCTAAGACCTCTCAATTCTGGAAGCTGAGTTAATCGTGGTCCCTAAATAATTTGTTGAAGGAAGCTAACTGGTCATAAGGTTTCTATACATTTCAAGTACTAATCCTTTGAGAAGTTTCTTTTTTAATGGTGTCTCTCAAATGGATATTAGTTTCAAATACAATTTTAAAACTGGAAATTCTGTAACAGCAGCAAAATCTAGGCAGTTGGTCAAAGGAAACCCAAAAAGATATCCCAGAAGTAACTCCTGAACCATCTATGATTCAGAAACCACTACTCTACAGTGTCTAAAAACATCAAACAGTGTTTCCTGAACAATCCACATTCAGCTAATTAAAAAACTGGGAAATCAGACCGCTGATTCTTAAGGAATCTCTTAGAATCATTGTGTGTTGGCATTAGGCTAAACACTGGTCCGAGGCCTGCACATTTAGGTCCTCTAAGTGAAAGATGTGGCTGAAGAAGATGCTCTTACCTGTGGAGTCATTGTAGAGGGATCTGGCTCAGGGGCCGCTTGCTGCGGTTCAGCACTCTTGTTCTTGGCCCCACCCTCCAAAGGCTCTTGCTGGACAGTTGTCTTATTCCCAGATGGGGTGGATAGCGGTGGTGGATGTAGTTGGGATTTAGAGTGGCTCTGGGAGGGACGTGAAGGAGAAGCCTGAGAAGGGGGCAAATAGGATTGGGAATGGCTCATATAGGATTGGGAGGAGGAAGAGGAAGAAGAATAAGATGGGGTGGGTGCCAGGTAGGATTGGGAAGGTGGGGACTGCGAAGGGGAGGGCTGAGCGGGAGGCAGGTAGGGCTGAGACGAGGCCGGGGGGTAGTATGAGGGTGGTGGCTGAGGTGGGGGCATATAAGATTGAGACGGAGGCATATAGGAGCTCGGAGGGGCAGGAGATTTAGGGGGGGAATCCAGCTCCATAGGAACCAAACCAGGAGGCCCGTCCCGTTGGTGGTGGAGCATCTGGTGCTTGTACTGCTGCTGCTTCTGGTAGCTGAGGGCCGGACCAGGTGGCGGGGGCATCGGTGGCGGCGGTGGCTGCCAGTCCCCGTAGCCGCCCCCTGGCATCACCGGCGGGGGCGGAAGGGGGGGCGGAGGAAGGTGATGGGGCTGGAGCACGCACTGCATTTGCTTCTGGTGCATCTGCTGCAGCTGCTGGAGCTGCGCCAGGTGCTGCTCGCGGAAGCTCATGAAGCCAGATGAGGAGGGGGCCGTGGCGGTCGTCGAGCTCGAGTACCCCGGCCCCGGCGAGGCCTCAGGAAGTGCCACCGGCGGCGGCGGCGGGACCGGCGGCGGAGGATAGTGGCTGCTCCCGCCATACCGGCCCCAATTCGGGTACATGTCGGAGAAGAAGGCGCAGGGCTCGTCCCGGCGCCGTTACTCCTCGCAACCGACCTCCAGGAGCTGCGGCGGCTACGGCGACAGCCGGAACTCGCGGCGCCTACAGGCCCCGGAGCGTGTAAACGGAGCGCGCCAGTGCGCCTGCGTTACCGAGCTGGGCCCGCGACCGGGAAGGCGGGGACGGTACTCGGGTGACTACGCCTGCGCAGTAGCTACCGAGAGGAGAACAAAGGCAAGATAGAGCGGTCCTTTGCTAGGTGACTCTCTGTTGCCATCTTCCTTCAGGTTCGGATAATGAAGGTGCGCGTAGAAGGTTCTCATAGAACCAAGAAACCATAGAGTCTCACAGTCGAAAAGGATGGTAGAGATCCTATCACTCCCGAGTTCATTTTTGAATGAAAAAAAAAAAAAAAAAAAGGTTCCATTCACAATAGCAACAATCCCAACAACAGAGAAAACCTTGATACAAGTAACTCGCCTAAGAAAGGTGTAGAATTTATGTTTAGAAAACTACGGAACCTTATAGAGTCACATCTCATTTGGATAAAATTAACCATGGACCAATTAGAAGCTTACCTTGACCCTGAATGAAAAACTAAAGGAAATATTATAAAGATACCGGTTCTCCAGTTAAACGAATACTTAATTCACTTCTAACAAAAAATACAACTGGGAAAAAACTTATGAAGAGTTGAAACTTTTTCTGATGATAGAATGTAAAACTACACCAATTCTTGCAGACACAGAAAGGGTGGCAAAAACAAAATAACATATACACAAAGATTGTCTAAAGACAACCTAGAAAATAATCCAATCACAGCCTAATACTAAACATGAACTCATGGTTTGAAGGAATCACAGAAAAAAAAACTAATACACACTGGTGCTGACTTTCTGGAGGAAAAAAATAACAAAACCTCCACCTAATTCAGAGTATTAAGAGTGTCTGTCACTTATGTATCACTTGAAGACTTGACTTTGGTTCCATCTTAGCAAGGTAGATCGTAACTTCTCTTACAAAGTGTATGTGTGAAGTAGGACATCTAAGTATTCTTCAGAAGAAAAAGCTATTCATCCTCACATGAGAATTTAATGTTTCTTTGAACTTTTTTCATAACATATATATACATGAAATAACACACTATGAGTGTATAACCTAGTACATTTACACAAACTGATCACAGTGTGTAACCAACACCCAGATTTAAAAATTAGAACATGATCCAACTCATAAATTAGATTTGCTTACATTTTTTAATATTATCCGTTGAAATTCATTTTCAAAAAAAACCAGTGGTCAAGGCCGGGCACGGTGGCTCGTGCCT
This sequence comes from Uropsilus gracilis, assembly GCA_004024945.1. Classification (NCBI taxonomy): domain Eukaryota; kingdom Metazoa; phylum Chordata; class Mammalia; order Eulipotyphla; family Talpidae; genus Uropsilus; species Uropsilus gracilis. Next base: position 48,217 of record PVHY01011371.1, read on the forward strand.
GTAAGCTTCAGTCTATGAAGCAGCCGGGCTAGGGATCGCGGTTC
>PVHY01011372.1:0-48253 GCA_004024945.1 Uropsilus gracilis
ACCGATTTGGATACCTCCCTGCCTCGCCCCTACCCCCCATACCCCCACCCCCCACACGTACGTCCCTTTTCCTTCATTAAAGCACAGAAGAGCCATTTGGCTTTGGGTGGTAATTTCTTCTGACTTTATGATATTTTGAATTACTGATATAGCTCAATGAGATTAATTTTCTTCATGACTTGTATTTTATCATTGTGACTATTAGTAAAAATTAAAGATGGGAGAGTTTTCTTGCTGGTGTTTATAGCTGAGAATTGATAATAAAGTATTTGTCTTCCCTAGATGGTAAAAATTTATATGTTCCTATTTGATTTTGTTTTCTAGCTTGTTCGTTTTGGTTTAAGTAATCAGCTGGTGGTTACTTTCAAAGAAGAAAACACGGTTGCTTTTAAGCACTTGTTTTTGAGAGGATATTCTGGCATAGATGAAGATGGCTACAGTTCCAGCATATATACTCAGGAAGATGCCTATGAGAGCATATTTTTTGCTATTAATCAGGCAAGTGATAATTTTTATGAATGACCTATACTTTATAAACTTATTACTACTTGATCTCATTGTGTGAGCAAAAAAAAGAAAAAATCATACACATATTGAAATATTCTAATGTAAATTTTTCATTGTTTCACACAAAAATGTTTATTTCTATTCCTGTGACTACAGATGTTGCCACAAAATAGGTTTTACCTATTTCGAATTTTTCAAGATTTAGCTTTTTAATTTATACCTTCATTTGTACTACTTTTAGAAGCTGACTTCCAGGTGAAATAGCCAAAAAGAGATTTAAAATCTTGGAAGGTTTGATAAGTGAGATGTCACATGTAAGGCTCCAGGCTCTTAATTTTGAGGTTTTAGCATTAGCATATTTAAAATAATTAATTTGATATCCAAATCTTATATATGGAGTCAGTTACAACATAGTTCCATCTTAGCAGATATGGATGAACCACCCTGATAGGCCTAAAGAGAGCATTTACGGAAGAGAAGTTGTTTTTCTTTTTATCTCATTCATCCTCTCAATATTTGGGTACCCCTGTATGCCAAATACTGAGCTATAGACATTGAGGCTACAATGTGAGTAAAAAAGACAAAATCCTGCTCTTAAAGAATTAATTCTAGAGGGAAAAACCAAACAAGTGAGAACGGATGAAATGTATGGTATCAAATACTGGCCCCTTGAAACACCCCCCCCCCAACCCCTCACATCCATAAGCAGAGCTTGAGCTTATTGCCTACAGATGTAAGGGAGATGCCACTTTGGCAGTATTCCTTAGAATCTAGGTAAAGAGGGCAAAGTCCAGAACAGCTTCTGACACCTGCTTTAAAGTGAAATTTTCCAAGTGAGAACTTGATTACAGTCGTATGGAGGATCATGAGATACCAGTGTAAGATGAATAGTGTAATGAGTTAATCTTTGGGACTTGTATTTTTACATTGGTGCTGTTACAGTCAAAACTAAGGGTGGTGGTAAGGATAGTTTCAAGAGACTGAGTTTTGGGATTGAATTATCAATTATCTCTCTAAATGAGTTTTTTGTGTTTCTGAAAGAAACAGTACAGTTATTTACAATTTTAATGTTCCTGGACCAAAATTTCCTGCATAATAAAGTTGTGTTAATGAAGCCCTGTTAGTGCAGATAGGGAAACAGTAGCAGGGTATTAAATGGCAAGGTCATAATACCTGCAAGTCAAAGTCAGCTGCTGTGGGTTAGAGTAAGTTAAAACAAATCTGTGGGTGTAAGCTGCGGGTGTGGATAGCTCAGGTCTTCAGTGGTATGTCAGGAAGTAGTAGCTGCTGTAGTATAAAGCAGGGGAGGAGGCTGGGAGTGCCTGGTGGTGCCAGGGTGCTGGTGATGGATGTTTACCATTTCCACTGGGTGGTATGGGGAAGGCCTCTGGAAGGGTCCTGTGAACCTAGCAGAGAGATAACCTGGGGTTCCAGGCAGGAAGGTGCCTGGCTGGCTCTGGGAACCCCTGGGTGGGGGTGGGAAGATGCAGATCCTGAGGGCAGAGGTAGACTTTGAGGTCAAAGAGAGGCAGGACCTCAGCTCTGGCTCTGAGTGAGATGGGAGCAGCTGACAGCAAGTTTACTTTAGTGTTTTGAGACAGGATGCTTTGCCTAGCCTGAGAAAATTGCCCCCTAACATTCTACATTGGGGGATAAGGTGCAGACAATCAGACTAGTTAAATATTCCATATGCTGTCACTTCTGCTAAAACCCTTAAAAGCTCAGGAGAGTTTTTGTTTTTATTCTTTTAATAGTATCGTCATCTAAGGAACATATCTGTGGGAACTCTTGATTATGGAGAAAACGAAGCCGATAGAATTGGCCTAAAAGTCTGTAAGTCGCATTACAAAAAAGGGACCATGTTTCCTTCGAATGAGACTCTGAATATCGACAGCAACATTGAAGTAGGTAATGCAGTAATGATTTCATTATATTCCTCTATCAATAGCAAAAATGTCCTCATGCACTGGCACCTGAAGGCAGCAGCTAACTTTTGTGACAGCTAACCTGTTGAGGCTGTCTCTGTCACCTTTGCTTGCAGAGGGCCTTGGCTCAGGAAATGGTGGGTCTGTGTGATAGGCTCAGGAAGTTCTTGGGTCCAACAAGAGTGTGTTTGAAGTAAACAGGTGTTTTCTCTTCAGTTGGGTTTTTCCTGTGAGAAGACAATTAGACTTTTGAAACAATGTGTCTATGTTTATTAAATATGCAGGTAAAAATGCTTTGTTCTCTTGCGTTCATTATTTGTAAAATATATTAATGTTCTTCAAAGGTTAATTGCTTTGAGCAACTCATTTTCTTCTCCAGATCACTTAGCAAGGAACTAACTTCTAATCAAGCAGAATTGTTTCCTGCCCTTGTGTGAAGAATTTAAAAACATACCATATGTAAACATTCTAGGGGTTTCCTCATGTATTCAAACCACCTCTACCTTGCCCAGGGCCTCCCTGTTTCCTGTACTGGGTTGCAAGGATGTGCCTGTCATGGCTCTTCAAGTAGCTAACAATTCAGGAGGCAAGGTCTTAGTGGCAGTTTACCGTGTTAGATTTTTTTTTTTTTGAGACTAGGTCTCGCTGTTTTTGCCCGTGGAACCGCAGGCTCTCATTGCCCGGGGTACCACAGACTCAAGCAATCCCCAGCCTCAGCTTCCCAGGTAGCTGGGATGACAGGCGCGCGCCACCACGCCCAGCTGTAATTTTTTGGAACTAGGTCTCGCTACAGGCCCCAGGCGGGCCTCGAACCGCGATCCCTAGCCCCGGCCGCTTCATAGGCTGAAGCTTACAAGCATGAGCCACCGTGCCCGGCCGTTAGTGGCAGTTTAAATTTACATTTTGTTTTAAATGAAAGTATTATGCAGGCCATTTGGCCATTTTCATTTAATCTGACATGAAGGTGCTGTGGTAATACAAGTGAAGAACACCTCTATACGGCAGAGGCCCCAATTCTGTTTGCACAGGCTGCTTGTTTGGACTCTTCATGAGTCACTGTGTCTTGTTTCTTGACTGTGGAGAAGCAGCTTATGACCCAGCTCCATCTGGGACCTCAGGTTGCTTGCAGAGATCATCTGGGTATCAGGGGCTCAGTTTTATAGTTTGTAGTCTTGAAATGTCACCTGTCTTATTGCCTTGGAGGGTTCAGCTATCCTGAGATCTATTTGATAGTCCACTTTCGCAAGCTTATCCTGCTTCATCAGGAATTCTGGTGACGCCTCCTTGGGCTGTGATTGCTATCGGGCAAGGGAGCAAGGCTTTTTAACTTTATTAAACTTAGAAATCACTTGCCTGCTTCTTCCAGGCAGACTCAAACTTTAACCTCCTGCAGGTGAATGCCTTTCTCCTCACAGACTCCTTACTTTTGTTATGCAGATTCACCCCAGATACTGCAGAAAGAAGTCAGAACTGCATTTTAAACTTTTCAGCTGGCCTCACATGTGCCTTGTGCAGCTCCCAAGACATGTATCACCATGTGTGGGTTCTTACCGCCATCCCTAGTCCTTATTATAATTTCCAATGCCAGAACAAGTCCCCTAAAGTGAAAAGAACTATTTATTTCTAACAGTGATTTTCTAAATATGTGTAACAAGATAAACATAAAAACCCAGTTACCCCAGCATTGTCCCAAAACCCTCAGTCTTTCAATCCTTGTTCATCTCATCAAATGTCCAGTCAATCAGAGTTCATCAGCATGTGTTCCAAACACAGAACATCCTTTCTCCTTCTTCCTTTTCTAAGCAGGTAGTCGAAGGTGTGATGTCATCTTCTCCTTGCTGTGTCCTCAGCACTTTAGGCAGTAAAAAGAAACTCGAAAGTACGGGAACCAGCAAAGCTCATTTTCTTCTCAGGCTTAACTTACGGCCTTTTCACCAAACTGTTTAGCTTTCAGCAGGCACATTCAGCTTATGCTTACTAAAAGCCACGAGTCCACAGGCAACAGACCTATGGCTGGGCTGCCCACCTAGGCCTCGCAGTTCACATCATACACTTCTCCCCAAAATGACAGCTCAAAAATGGTTGATCTCCTTCTTTGTCCTCAACCCTTATTTATCTCTCTTCCCCCCACCCCCACCTGCCAGACAGGCCTCAGCAGGTGGGTTGGGGGGTGAGTGGGGTCCTGTCAGGTATGCCAGTCAAAGTACCACCACTTCCTTTTGAAATTTGCAGAGCTATAGCAACAGGAGAGTAGTTCCTAATCAAATATATGTATCATCTATGTTAATGCCGAAGTTTTTCCTACTTTACCAGTGTATCAGCAAAGGACCCAGAGGGGTTGCCCTGTAACATGATGTCTCTGGGGGTGTTCTTGAATGGTGGAAAGTGGTAACAGGCAGAGGTAAAATGAAAACGTGTTCATTGAGCCTTTTCTTGAACTCACTTGTCCTCTTAAAAATTGAGGTGGAGAAGAATCAGGGTGTGGAGGTGTGGGAGTGAAAGGATTCACCAGAGAGAGTGGAGAGTAGAAAAGGCAGATTTTTTGAAATACGCTGCTAAGAGGAGCAACTGGCAAGATGGGAGAGGTCCATATGGAAAGGAGGATTTGGGGCTTCTTTTATAATCGCTTTGGTGATTTTTCATGACTCAAGAGAAGAGTCCATCTCTGCCAGTTGCTATCTACTAGGATAACAGGTTTCAGTGGGCCTTCCCCACAGGAGATGTCCTGCCAGGTTCTGTTTGCCAGAAATTCTGGGTAGCCCCTATTGGTCTTGTGGATCCAAGGCCAGGTTCCCATGGCAACTCTATCAGTTCTCCTTCCTTATCTACTTTGCGTCTCCCAGCATTGTTCAGCTGAACAAAGTGCAGAGACTAAATTTTAACATTCTTAAATGATACTCCCACAAAAGCATGTGACTCACTGGATGCATCACATAAGAATTTTTCAGGGACTTATATGATGTTTTCTTTCATTGATCTTTTCTGGAAAATAGATTAAAGAAATGTGACCAAAGTTAGTATCAGTGGTTGAGTAGGTCAGGTGGTGCCAAAAAACAGGATTTATTTTCTGACAGTGGCACTCTTGCTCATTTCCTTTCTATCAAAATATGGAATATTTTTTAGTCATATTTTTAATTTTAATATTTTAGATTTAAGACTGGGCGCAGCGGCGCATACCTTTAATCCCAGCCTAAGGAGGGAGGCCGAGACTGGGAATCACTTAAGTTCGCGAGGTTGAGATCCACCTGGGGCAACACAGCAAGACCCAGTCTCAAAAAATAGCTGGGTGTGGTGGTGTGCGCCTGTGAACCCAGCTTCCTGGGAAGCTGAAACTGAGGATCGCTTGAGTTCATGGTACCCCAGCCAATGAGTCTATGGTTCCCCAGGCAATATAGCGAGACCTCAAAAAAAATTTTAGATTTAATATAGTTTATATTTTGTGTTGGGGCACAAAGCATTGTTATTACATTTTCTCCATTATTGAGTGATGAGTCTGCTCTGCTGGTACCAGTTTGGTCTGTTTCAGACTTGGTGTTTTTACTGGGACTTTTATTGTCTTAAAAAAATATCTCAGTTCTTATGCTTTGCTGCCACCAGGTGTTTGGTGACTTCAGGAGCAATGATATATGCTCCTGGTAGTATGTCTAAGGTCAGCCAGACTTCAGAGTTCTGAATGTATCTTTAAAGTATCTCTCTATAATCACCAAGAATGGAACGCAAAATCTGAATAACCAAAAAAAACTTTCATAAAGGAAATTTTGCATATAGGTCTTAAAATTTATTTTCGTATGTCCTCATTCATTTTCACATAGTATCTCTTTCTCCTGTCAGGTATAGTCCCTGTAGTGCTCCCACCACCATGGTCCTTTGTGTTCTTCCTTCCTGTTTTGATTCCTCTCATTCACCCTCTTCTGCTGTAAGTCTTAGACCTGTGGTCAGCTGAGTTTTGTTTTTCTCCTGTCCCTTTGATTGATTTCTCTATATTCCACATTTAATAAAGTCATCCAGTATTTCTCTTTCTCCTTCTGGCTCATTTTGCTTAGAATAAACAACTGAGCTTCCATCCATGTTGCTGCAAATGGCATGAGTTTATCTTTTCTGATAACTGAATAGTATTCCATTGTGTACCCATGTACACACACACACACACACACACACACACACACACACTCTCACTCCACACTCCAGTCATCTGTTTGGGATTATTTAAGATGTTTCCATATCTTAGCTGTTGTAAATAGTGTTCAATAAACATAGTGTAGGTTTCTTTTTGAATTTGTGTTTCTGTGTCCTTTGGGTAGATTCCCAGGAGTAGAGCCACTGGATCACGTAATAGATCTATTTTCAGTGTCTTGAGGAACCTTTACACAAGGTTGCATAGTAGCTGACCAATTTTGCATTCCCATTAGCAGTGTAAGAGCGTTCCTTTTCCACCACACCCTCAATTTTTGCATATAGTTTAACAAAATACAGCCATATTTCACTGACACTTAGATGCCATCATTTAAAAAAAACACTCATCTATTTTAGAGGCATTTAAAAGTGAGAAAATAGACATCTTAGAAGAAGGGACACACAGAAAAAAAAAGACAAAAACAGTACCTGGCACAGAGATTTTGAACATGTTTCTTCTTTCAAAATAAGACTAGAGATAAAAAGACTTTAAATATCGTACATTTGGTCTTTTGTGGTTGGGGAAGCTGGTGTTTTTTTTAAGCCACATGACAAAGCCAAGGCCATGTGATGATTTAGTTACTCTGAGTCTTTGCTCTTGTCCAATTTCCCTGCCTAACATCCTTGCTACTTGTTGACCAAGCCAAACTCAGTTTTTGACTGGGAGACATCTGTTTGCTGGTCCTATTTGGAGTACCCTTCCCCATCTGTGCACAAGTGGTTCTTTCCTCTCTTGGGTGTCAGTTCTTCAGAGACTTTTCTCGATCACTTCTCTTGAGGTGGGGACACCCTACCCACATATTCCCTGGCACATCACTTTGTCTTTGTAGGACTTTGCAAAAATATGAATTAACCTTTATATATATTTATGGTTCTTGATTTATTGCCACCTCTCCCTAGCGTGAGCCCAAACAGACCTAGTCTGTCTTGCTCCTTGTTTTACCTTCAGTGTTGGCACAATGACTGCTATATAAAAGCTTTCAGCAAATATCTACTGAATAAATGAAGGCAGTAGGTAGAAAACCTGGGTTTTTGATATTCTTCTAAAATAGATACCCAGAGGTCAGCCTCATCAATATAGTGGTGAAGATCTCAGACTCTGCAGAGGACCACATGTGGGTTTACATTCTGGTCTGCCACTAACTAGCTCTGTGACCTTAAGAAAATGTCTTGGCCACGCCATGCTTGTTTTTTTTTTTTTTTTCATCTATAAAATGGCAGTAATAGTGCTTATGTTATGGGATGACTTTGGGGATGACACAGGGTGATACATTAAGTGAGAGAACTTATAAAATCTCTAGCACAGGGTCTGACATAGGTTAAGTGCTCTGTTTTCACCATTTTTATAACCTCCTTTTGCATACACATTTCTTTTTGTTAACTCTTCTCACAAGCTCTAGTCAAGAAAACCATTGTTGGATTATTTCTTGATATTCGTACTCCATTTGCCAGACACAGAAAGTTATCTGCTCTGACACCTGCCTTTCTTAAATAGTGCACTGGTTGCATTATCTGTTCAGTTCCATGTCCTCATTTTTGGCCCAGGATGCCTAATTTCCACAAAATATAAGAGTGACCTATATATCTTTAGTGTTAGCTATATGCCGGGCACTGGGTATTGACCCAACACAGCACAGCTCTGCTCAGGTCTCACACTAATTGATCCACTCATTGAGGGGCTAGGTAGGCAAATGTGGATTTGCAATTCTGGGAAAAGATTCACCATGAGTTAGCTATGAGTCTACCGAGATTCCCATGAAGCTACTGATGAGCTGGCCCAGCAGTCAGCCTGACTTGTCCATGTCACAGGCAGCACGAAAGGGCAGCAGGTGACTGGGCGAGAGCCAGCCCAGCCTCACACTACTCTGGTCCCTAGGGCTCTGCAACCTTGAAAAAAGATCACTATCTCCAGACCCCCTTGCATTCCTGCTGTGGTGCCAGGCCACAGTTAGGAGACTAACTTTTATGGGAAGCTCTTGGGAGCTTCCCATGAGCTCATTTGTAGTTTAGAGCTCATGATTTATTTTTACTGGAATGTAATCCACACTCCTTTCTCTTTCTCTCTTATTTGGAAAAACATCAGGCTTAACAGAAAAGTTACAAAATAACCCAGGTTTAACACCCTTCAGCAGGATTTCCCAGATGTTAACATTTTACCTTATTTGCTTTATATTCCTTCCTAAGTAAAAGTATTTCTCCTGTATGAGGAATAGATCCAGGCATACTGTCTCTTTATATCTAAATACTTTCCTGGGGATCCCCTTACAAACAAGAGCTGTCTCCTAGATAACCAGAGTGCAGTGCTCAGAAGTATAAATTGACATTGCTACAATACTGAAACCTACAACTTCTAGTCACCTCTCATCAGTTGTCCTAATGTTCTTACCACCTGGGTCACATATTGCTTCTGTTGCCATGTCTTGCTAGTCTCCTTTAATATGAAACAAAATTAAGTTCCTTGGTTTTTTTTTCAAAAATGACTTTTTAATAGACTGTTCCACACTTTCGTGTTTTCTATTATTTCATGACTATCTACATTTTTCTCAGGAATATCGTAAGAGCACATTATTTCAGGAACTGTGTGGTGTTTGTTTATTTCATTGCTGGTGAGGTTAACTTGGATCACTCAGCTAGGATGGTAGCTGCCACGGTCTCTGCTATAAAGAGACTGGCCATCCTCCTATAATTCAGAAGACTTTTGGGGACTTAATTTGGAATGCTGTGGTCTCTTGCTTCTTAGAACTCTGGCCTTCTACCTAGCTTGAGTGTCTGATTCTGGCCTGAAACAACCACACATGTCTCTCATTCCTTAGATTGTGTCCACCTGGCCCTTCAGACCCTGTCCCAGGACCCCCAGGGCTGGAAGAACACACCATTCTTTAGGTTGGAATTTTATCGGTAAATAAGTTTTAAGTCTCATTCTTCAGAATACTAAGGGTGGGGACAGCAGAGTGGAGATGCAAAATGGTGACAGTTTATATTTCATGATCTCTTTTTTATCCAGGCTCTTACAAGTTGAAATTTCCTTTCACCTCAAAGGCATTGACCTACAGACGATTCATTCTCGAGAGCTGCCCGACTGCTACGTCTTTCAGAACACGGCAAGTGTCTGGTTCTCAGCCACATTTAATTCTTTTTCTCTGCTCCTTCTCTAGAGTATAAGACACACCAGCCTAGAGATGTGTTGGAAACAGTTGTATTTTAATGCCATTTCTGCGGCATTTTGTAGTGCTGTTGATCCAGAGACTATTCTGAAGAATAAATCAGATATTTTGCAAACTTTTGAAAACTAGATTTCAGGGTTGGAAAGAGTTTCCAAAATGAACTTTGTCAGCTCTCCTAATACTTTTTTTTTTTTTTAAGTTCATGAGGATTTTAAGTGCTTTTCCCACTTTCAAAGGAAGGTCTTTGCAAATGTCCTTGAGTTTTCAAGCCTGAAGGCAGAAACTGCCCTGGATCGAAGAGCCTGTAAAGGATTTGGGGGGGAGTCATGTGCAGTGGGTGAAACTTCTCCCTTAGGTGTGGGTGTCACCTGCCATTTCACTTTCACGGGGCATCCTGTTTGCTTTCTTTAATGTCCGCTGAGAAACAAAACTAAATGCTGAACTGAGAGTTGTGTATAACTATTTCATAGGAATGCCATAGAGTGCTTATTTCAACAAAATGACATATTTAGTGGGTCCCTCATGCAGTGAGTCAATGCATACTCACTGAGCCTCTGGTGCAGTGTATCATTAAACAATTACTAAGTGCCTGTTATCTTCAGGCTTTTAGGCATGTTCTAGGAACAGTGGCCTTCAGGAAATGTGCAGCCTAGTAGGAGAGATAGACAGAACACGACAGCGAGGAAATGAAAGTAATTATAAATGACTCGTGTAAGGGAAGAGCATGTTTCACTTCCCTGTGGTATCCTTGTAACATGTTATAAAAAAAAAATCACAGGCTAAGTACTTGGAGAGCTGCATGTGCAGATGATCTGTGATTAAATACACAACTTCCTAAGCATCTCCAAACATAAGCCACATTCTGTATAATCCAAGAACATTAGTATGATTGAACTGGAGTTTGAAGAGTTAAACTGTACAGGGCACATTTTTCTGTCATCTATCTTTAAACCACCACTAGCCCTGGCACTTCAGTCTTGTTTTTTCCCCAGGAAAGTCCCTGAAATATTTCTCTCAGTACTTAGGATATATCAGCAGGTAGTTCAATAACTGAAACATAATGTGAAGATTGAGGACACTTGGAAATCTTAAATTTAGCTAGCAACCTTGGAGTAATTTTTGTCATTTCTGAAAGCACTTGAAACAAAAAGAAAAATAATTTCCAGGCTACCAAAATCCAGAATTTCATACCCAGAGGAATAAATTGAAATAAATGTTTTTCAGTTCCATCTGGTGGATTAAATGAGGTCATTGTGTTGTCTTGTCGGAGCCAAAAAAAAAAAAAGTTGTGAAGTGTGATGAGAACATTTCCAGTAATATATTTCATTTTGATCAGCAAGTTGATTGCATATCATTTTACATACGAGATTTTACATACATACATAAGATTTTACAGTTGCTCTAATAAGAGTTACTTCTCCTAGGGTGTAACTTCTCCATACATTTGTGTCTCCAGATTACCTTTGACAATAAAGCTCACAGTGGCAAAATCAAAATCTATTTTAACAGTGAAGCTAAGATTGAAGAATGTAAAGACTTGAGCATATCTGGATCTAGTAAGTATGTCATGTGCTGGCTTAGATGATGGGTCATTTTTCATGCTTTACTTTGGGGTTTAGGATGTTTATATGTTTTATTCAAATGACTATAGGAAGAAACACCTTTAGAATGTCACGTTTTGAGCATTTGATTTTGTAAGAGCATTTTCCAAAGCTTTGCATTTTTGTCCAACTGAACGATTGTGATTGTAAACCTCTCAGGAAAGGAGGTCAGATCTGGTGATTAGGAGCAAAGTCTGGAGTCAGACTACCTGGGCATATGTCTTGATTCTGTTCACTGTGCCTAAGATCTTGGACAAATTACTAATGCTCTCTGGATTTTAGATTTTGCTTTGCAAGATGAGGGTGGTGATTATACTTACCATTCAGGGTGTTGAGTATTAAATGAGTATGAATGGAAGCAAAGCACTTAGGACAAGAGTTGGCACACAGTAATTGCTGGCCACTTCTGAAAAAAGGGAAAAATACCTTCGTGAGGGAGACAGACATATATATGAAATCTCTATGTGTCATGGATGGGTATATGTGGAGATAGCAAGAGCAGGAGTATAAAGGGCATGAAGGTCAGTTTCGATTGGTTCAGAGTGAAAAAATAAAACCTAACTGATTCTTGGATGAGTTATGCTTTGGTTTGGAGACTAAGGAGAGGCATCAAGATTTTCAGTCATTACTTGGAAAACAGATTTTAAAATACTGCTTAAAATGAGTTACACAAAACCAGTTCTCATGATGGGTTGGCTGATATTAGTGATGTATGGTCAGTACTTTTAAATTTATATATTTTGTCTCACTGAATTTGCCTTTGACTAGACTATGAAATTAAAACAAAATGTAAAATTTCTGTGGTTCTGAACTTTTGGATTTGTTTTAAGTTGGCTTTGACTTGTGGCCTCATGCCTTCCGGTTTCATGTCTGATGACTTTGAAGTTTTGTCTTTAGCAGCCATCAGCTCACTCACGCCTCTAATCGGAATGCAGTTTTAGTTTTTGTTAAAAAGTGCTTACTGTCTGCCAGTGGACACTCTCCCTCAGAAGGGCACAGGTCAGATGCATATTTTCCAAAGCCCAAGTATGGATTATGTGGGGAGCGGGGGAAGCTAGTCTTTGTCACATGCAATGTGGTTTGGAATAGCCTCCACCAAGCTTCTTAGAACACGGGGGTTTACCTGCCTGAACAGATGCAAGAGCTGGCTCTGGCTCCCTCCTGTGGTCGGCTAGAAAGTCTTAGAAAAATCAGTATTAAACACGTTTCTCCCAGAGCTGCTTCCTAAGATACCAGATTCTGTCACAAGGAGAATACAGATTTAAAATAAGATGATGTAACATGAAAGCCCTCAGAACCTGAAGTTTGGAACCCATCTTAGTAAAATTTTCCCTCTTATACCCAAAGTTATCTGGTGAATTAATTAGCCCTGGTTTGAGGAAAGAAAAGTGGAGAGAGGGGCTTGGGACAAAGACAGGGGTGACATTTGCTAGGATTCCTGTGTTATTTTCAAAAGTGTCTGCAGTTCATTCACATCCATACACTCTCCCTGTTTGGTGGGTCAGTGGTTCGTTGGGTATCTCTCTCTCTCTCTCTCTCTTTCTCTCTCTCACACACACATTTAGATTGGCATTTAGGACACTACTGAGAAGTCAGAGAGGGGCAAAGATTACAGTTTCATCTTCTCTAATACATTCCCTGTCCAACTATTTATTTCTAATTCTGTTTCTCTTTATTATGCCTCTCCTTTGTTTCCAAAAAGTTTTTCTTTTTCACATGTGAAAAGGCTTATTGAATTGACACTCTATCCTGGAAAAGTGCACAGTATGAGAAACAGGAGTGAGTGTTCTGAATGATGGTAGTTTAAATTGTTCCCTCGTTTGGAAGAATTTGGTGTTTGTGCTTTAATGCAAAAGAACCAAGTATGTCGGCAGTTTTGCTTCTCTTGAATGGAGCCCACATGGACTGCCTTCTGTTGAAATCTAGTCTGTAGTAAGTAACTACAAATACACTTAGTACATTTATTAGGAGTTTGTGTCTAAATGTAAATCTTTTAACATCAGGGAATGCTTTGTTTTATTTGCAGATTTCTGACTTTGTGGACACATGCAGTGTGATTTATTCCTGATGTTATTTACCATTTGAACTTCTTTCCAGGCTGCCATCTTGTTTGGACATGATTCCCAGAAAGATGTGTTTATTTTATTTTATTTTAATTAATTAATTTATTTTGAGACTAGGTTTCACTATTTTTGCCTGTGGAACCACTACAGGCTCATGTTGCCGGGGGTACCACAGACTCAACCAATCCCCAGCCTCAGCTTCCCAGAGATTATAGGCGCACACCACCACGCCCAGCTATTTTTTTGGAACTAGGTCTCTCTCTAAGTTGCTTCAGGTGGGACTCTAACCGCAATCCCCAGTCCCAGTTGTGTCCCATAGGCTGGTGTTTACAGGCACACGCCACTGTGCCCAGAGATGTGTTAAATGTTTGGATTCTGTTTTCATTCCTCAGTTCAGAAAACTACTCAGTATGTCCTCATATTTGATGCCTTTGTCATCGTGATTTGCTTGGCGTCTCTTACTCTGTGCACCAGATCCATCTTTCTTGCTCTCCGTTTACGAAAGGTAAGTGTGTTCAAATTTTCTCCCTACTCTTGGCTTCTGCTCTCAGTTTGTCCCAACAGTGGGCCCCTTTGTCGGGTCACCCTGCCCTTTCTAGAGGCCTTGGCTAAATTAGATTCTGAGTGACTGACCCCATGAGGCGTTAATCACTCTGAGGGGCAGGAAATGAATAAAGGTTCCCAGCACATCAGGAGGGATCACATAATTATCCTGCTTAAATTGGAGGTGAGAAGCACAGTGCACAGTGGTGAACTCTTGAATGTTTCCTGTATAAACGAGACCCATTTAAGTTCAAGAGTGATCCTAAGAATAGAGTAATAGTGTGTGTGGGTTTCATCTTTTGTCTCATTTTGACAGAGAGGTATGGCAAATGGGTTATAATGAAGCATAAATACTTTATTTTATTTTTTAAATAGTTTAACAATTCTCCTCTGAGTTTCATTTTACCTTTTTACCTTCATGGCTCTTGTCGTTGTACACTCCAGCTCCTGAAAAATCTTTTTCTGGTTTATGGCAATGTGTGTAAATCCCTACCAGGGTCAGAGGAAATAGGAATTCAGCAAAATACCATTTGTTGGAGCAAAGAAATGGTCTACAGTTTATCTACATTCTGTTTTATTCGTTGTTGACCTTTGTCAAATCATTCTGTACCATCCATCTCTTTTACCCCTTCCCAAGTCCCTTGATCTTTTAAATCCAAGGCTGGGGTCCTGGATTTATCAAAGTAAGGGAGAACATTGGGACTACACATTCTGGAACTAACTTCCCAGACCCAAATCCTGGCCTAGCCTCTCAGTGCCTCAGTTTCCTCCTCTGGAAGAAAATAGATTAGTGCCTGGACCTGAGGGCTGTGGCCAGACTGAATGAGCTGGTCATAGGTGAGGTACTTGGTATCTGTGTCAGCTGTTCCAACCGGAAACACTGAGACCCTGAGTAATGATCCAGCCAACTCAGCAGGCACTCAATGCTTACTGAAAGCTGGGGTGGTTTGTGGGGCAGTTGTGTGCCTTAGTCTCTGCCTCTAAAATGGACCAATCCAACTGGAGCAGGTACTGCCATATCACTTCTAAGATGAGCGTGCTGCTCTATACTGTCTTCTTCCTGAGAGCAATATGGTTTGTAAGAGATGCTTTTTTCCATGTTCACCACCGCAGAGGTTTTTGAACTTCTTCCTGGAGAAGTACAAGCGCCGTGTGTGCAACGCTGACCAATGTGAGTTCATCAGCGGATGGTACATCCTGGTCATTGTCAGCGACCTCATGACAGTAATTGGGTCGATATTAAAGATGGAGATTGAGGCAAAGGTGAGGGGCACAACCCTTGTAGGTCCTCTGACCTTTCTAATCCTCTGGATGACCACAGGCAGTCAAAAAATAAAAATCCTTATGGAGACTAGTTTGATTCCCATGTTTTTCTCATACCCATTAAAAATGAAGCCTCCTCTGACTTGACTGTGAAAGAACAATAAGAAAGTGGATATTGTGTAGAAGATGAGATTCTATAAATATTCCCAGAGAAACTTGACAGCATCTTCAGATTTTAGGTTAGGGCCTGAAATTTGTAAAGATTGCTTTTTTGGGGTAAGCTGCATCATCATCATCATTATTATTAAAGTTACAAAAGAAGCAGCTAATCTATGACCCAATGTGCCAAGAACCAGGTAATCATCCCTCACCAGTGGGTGCTCTGATGGATGGGTGAGGGGAAGGATTTTTGAGTGCTTATTAGGTGCCTGAAACTCAGTGGTGCTTAATTGATTTAATCTCATGATTGGGGGGACTCCTCCTTCACCCAGCCCTTCTGCTCCCTGCACTGTGCTATCAGTGAAGAGGTATCAGCAGCTTTACCTTTTGCTCTCCCTCCTCTCCATCTGTTTACCTCTGGCTTTCTACAGAATGGCTCCCTCTCTGTCTGGACTGCTGCTGCAGCCATCTCCCTAGCTGTCCCACCTCAGACTCATCCATATAAACTCAGGATAGCTTTTCTGGAAGTGTCTATCTTGTTGTTACAGTCTACCTCCTAGGCTACCTTTGGATGAAGTGCCTCCCTTCTGCATGGTTCCAGGGTCTCACCTAGCGTGTGACTCCCTCTTCCACCTGAACTCTCAGTGATCTGACAACTCTATATCTCTAGGACATCTTACAGATGCTTATCCTTGTGCTTCTGCTGGGCCTTTGTTTATTTACCCATAATGCTGTTGCCCACCCTGTCCTCCAACCAGTGGCGTCCTGGAGATGCCCACAGGAAGCCCCCTGGGACAAGCTGGGCATTGTGTCTCATTGCACTTAGCATATCATATTAGAGTTGTGTGTGTTTGTTGCTTCAACTAGATCTAGAATAACTTAAGAGCAGGAACTATGTTACAAGATCAATTTGAGCTTTCTTTTAAAGGTGGCTGAATGATGTGGTTTGATATTTAACAAACACCATTAGATTACATTCTTTAATCACTAGGTCAGTTGTAAGGGCAATTTTCGATTTGAAGATATTATTTGAAAAAAAAATCTGTTCAACCAGCTGAAATACTACGCAGAAATGAAAAGCACATTTGTGCTACTATTTTCTTCTACTTTTAAACTCAGTGTCACCTGTTGAGAGTCAGGAGGTTCACTCTTTTCCAGTCATATTAAAATAAGATTAATACATTGAATGGAGTATTTTGCTCATGTCTTTCTTGTTCATTCCTTAGAATCTCACAAACTACGACCTGTGCAGCATTATGTTGGGAACATCAACTCTCTTTGTCTGGGTTGGAGTCATCAGATACCTGGGCTACTTCCAGGCTTACAATGTAAGGATGTGGCTTGGGATAGTGCCACCACCATTCTTGTTTATGTCTTCTTTGGAATCCAGTGGCTACTTTTTCATTTCCGCCATTCTGTTGATTTCTTTCCACAGGTGCTCATCTTAACGATGGAAGCCTCACTGCCCAAAGTTCTCCGCTTCTGTGCTTGTGCGGGTATGATCTACCTGGGCTACACGTTCTGTGGCTGGATTGTCTTAGGACCGTATCATACCAAGGTGTGCGAGGCTCCATCTTCCTTCCTCAGACTAGGCGACTGTGACCCATGAGAGTGGGTTCCCGGCCATGATGTTCATCCCCATTTTCTCCAGGACACAGACTGATTTCCTATAGCTTTCTTTCCCACTTCAAGCTATTGGGGTGCTCTCAGTAATTGAAGCAAGAACTGCAAGAGACTAAAGGGCAGATTTCCTAGTTGTGTGACTTAAGGGGTCTCAAACTGACCCATCTGCTTTACCAAATGAGAAATGTTCAAATGTGAGACCATGATAGTGAAAATAAGAATTAGGTGAGAAAACTGCAAAATATTTCTAACTTTAAGTCGTAGGGTCTTCATCTTAGTTGACCAAGGAGAAGAAAAGTAGACAAAGATTGGGCAGAATGACCATATTTGGTTGATGATGGCATAGCTTATCAGGCAACTTGATTATGATTCATCTTTGTGCCTGTAGCACAAGCATGGGCCAAGCTGGGTGGGGCAGGGCAAGGTGGGGGGTGGGGTGGGGAGGCAAGCTAGTCTGGCAGCCCCCCAGGAATCTTTGCACTTTCTCTGGGCTCTCTCTCTCTCTCTCTCTCTCTCTGGCATTGTCTTTCCCATGCATTCTCTCTCCTCCAGGGTGATGCAACCCTTTCAGCGCTTCCCTCCTAGGCCCAGGTGAGCTCACTTACACATGAGCATACCCTCTGGGCCAGGTGTGTACAATCATGGGGAGAGCATAGTACCACAGGTGCTGATCATAGAGGAAGGGTATAAAAATCCCTGATAATGCTTATTACAGATCAGTTTCTGCATTCTAAACTATTACTGCATTCCAGCCAAGAACATAATCTTAGGTATATCAAAATTATACGTAGTTGATTTTGTTTCAAAATGATGAATGCAACTGGTAGGTAAGGAAGGGAAAGTAGACAGGTTGGGGTTTCAAACCAGTAAAGGTAAAAGGCATTATTGTAGCTTCTAGAGTTTCTTCCATGGATCTCTAGCAATTGGAGCAGCAGAAGCCACAACAACAAAATAATGATAGTTAATACTTCAGCTTGTGTGTTATGCCTAGCATGTATGTCTACCTTCTCTTTTAATTAATCGACCCTGGGAGGGTATCTTGGCTTAGGTGTTCTGCAAGAAGAAAGAGTAAAATGCAAAGTGTTTCTCTGAGGCTTATGTAACAGCACAGCCTTTGATTTTGATCTTAATCATGGTGTTAAATGAAATGTGTGATCAAATCTGCTTTGCAAACTGTTCACAAAGAGGGAACAACCCACAAAGCTCAAACTTTCTGTGTTGTTCTACCAAAATAAACCCTAGGAACTAGCACACATGTAGGCTTTCTCTTCTTTAAGTACTACATTTCACATGCTCAAAGAAATTGATTCTTCTTGTTGAGAAACAGTATAGTGAGTAAATTGACAATCTCTGAGTAAATCTTCATAATCTTATTGCTCTTCCAATTCCATGTAACTGTCTTAAAGGTGACTCATCAGTTAAAAAAAAAAGTTCTTTGATATGATCTCTATACCTGGGAACTTACTGTCTTAGTGCCCAGGAAAATTTACATTTTTCTTCTTCACTTGCTTCATGCGCTGGGTGCATCTCTGCTTTGACGCCACTAGAGGGCAGTGTTGCTCTATGTGGAATAAATACTGCCCTTAAGGATTTTTTCTTTCTGATTCACTGGCTCTCCAGGCTTAGGGAGAGTGGTCCTAACTCCTTTGCCCTCTCTCCTTTCCCCCATCATTATTCTGGAAGGTGTTCAGATAATGTTACATAAATTTTATTAAAATAGTTACCATTCTCGAGGGCTATGTGCTAAGGATGGTTCTGAGTTCTTTACCTCGCTGACTGCTAACCATCCAGAGCTCTATGGGGAAAAATTATTGTCCTTTTACAGAAAAGGGGGGGTCTTAATATGATAATTTTCCTGATGTTGCCCAGTTAGTAAACAGTAGGCAGAGGATCATTTCCAGGTCTGCCTGATGCCAGTGCACTTGCTTTGACAAATACCCTGTGGGTCTTTTCTTTGTATTCTCTAAAACAGACCACTGCAAAAGAGCATTTAGTCTGATTCAAGAGGAGATAGAGAGGAGAGCCACCTAGTCATTCTTAATGCTTTCAACCTGTCAAGGTTGCCATGTGGAAATATTTGCTGTGAGTCTGACTGCATTTTTGTATGTTCGGTTGGTTGTTTCAAAGGATCCGGGTAAGATTAGGATGCTCTGGGCTGGCGCTCTCCAGTGGAAATACAATTATGGCTACCTGTGTCCTTTACAGTTCTCTGGTAGCTACATTAAGAAAAGTCTTTTCAGAAACAGATGAAATGGATTTTAATATATTTTATTTAATCTAATATATACAAAACATTGCTTCAGCAGCTGTTCAGTATAAAACATGCAAGGTACTTTATCTTTTATCTTTGAAGGGAGGGGCAACAAGTCTGAAATCTGGTGTGTGTTGTACCCCGAAAGTACATCGCAGTTTGCAATAGCCACATGTTTGGTGCTCAGTAGTCATGTGGTCATGGCTTCTGCATCTGGCCTCACCCTGAGACTTGTGTCTGTCACTGAATGTCTGGCGCACTCCCCACCTCTTCAGAAGGACAGGAGGGGTCAGGGTTATCTCCAGGGTGGCCTGGCAGGTCTGTTTATGCCTCCCATCTCCAGCGAGCTGGCCTATGGGGGAGGACTTCCCAGTCAGGGAAGCTGGAAGCTTTCGGCCTGGTTCTTGAGTGTTGTGCTTTTTTTCTCCATATTTTTTTCTTCTTTGAATTTGAAGTTAGAAATAATTCCTACCTCTGTGTTTCAGGCTTCCCCCTAGCCACCCCCCACCCCCACGCACCCTTCAATTCAAGCTGTGGGAATTTGGGGGTTCTGCCACTAACTACTTAACCAGAAGACCTTCGGTATTATTCAAAACTTTGAAAAGCCAAGACCCATCAACAGCATTTTCTGGAATTCTTAGAATCGAAGCAAAAAGACGGTGTAAAAGCACCGTCTTTCTTCAAACAGACAAAGTTCTAAAGAAGAGCTATCAGGAAAATAGACTTTATTTTACTGGCAGAAAGCATTTCACATTGTAACTTCCTGTTAGATGTTGGATTTCAATGGTTCAGCTAAAAGAGAGTAAAATACAGCAAGTGTTGGGCCCAGCATTAATGGACTTTGGCACGGCATTCTTTCAAAAAGTCTGGGCACAGAGGGCAAGAGACTGCTGGTGTTTAATAATTCAACATGAGGTTTGGAAGAGCAGCGCTCCCACCTGATTTTCCATTTCCTGAGGGCTTTTGACTGTGAGAAATAAATCACAGTCTTGTGTTGTTCCCATTTTCCAAATGAGAAGACCAAGGTTTGAAAAATTGTTGGGCTTTGCTGATGCCACAGGAACAAGTTCTGTGAGCCTGTCATCAGCCTTCATGTGATCAGCACTCCTGGTTTTAGCTGAACACCTTCTTACTCAAAAGAACATTTTACCTGAATGTTGCATGAGGTTCTGAACGCCAGGTCTTGAAGCAAATTTGACTTCATTCTTTGATATGTCATTGCAGATTTTTTTTTTGTTCAAATGAAAGTTATTTTAGTCACAATTGCAAAATTATCATTAGTGGAACAAATGCTTGGGTTCTCGCTGTGGTTCCCCCCAAACCTTTTGGGATTCTTTATGAAAATACCATTTAATATTTATTACACAGCTACTATGCACAAAACAGGGTCAGGTTCTTCTAGATAGAGTTCTTAGAGCACTGTGATTTATTCCTCTCAGCCTGCCCTGTGCCACTCTTCATGCATAGAAAATGGTAGGGGTTCAGCATGTTTGTTGAAAGAATAAGAAGCAGAGAGTCACCAGTACCTGCTTTCTAGGGGCTGATGATCTCATACCAACCAAAGTGGTTTCCTGGAAATGCAGCCCTTCTAGACTGGAAGTGCATTAGTATCATATGTCTCCTTACTTCAATATTTTTTAAGTTCACTCACTGTGGAACTTGGTCACTGACACTGACTCTACTTACAGTTACTTCCTGTGATACACAATGACAAAGCATGTTCCAATTACTTAATGGGTGGCTGTTTAAAGTTTTTGGTGGTTGAAAAGAAGTCTCATGTGCACAGAAGGGTAGGTATGATGGTGAATGATATCAGTTTTGAGACAGGAGTTGTATGTAGATATGGAATAGTTGCACAGCAAGCTAAGGAATGAATTTGACACTTGCTGACCAACTGGCCATTTGCAGTTCTGGAACCTGAAGCACCGACTGGTAGGTGTTCTTGAATACAAAAGGAACTGAGGTGATTCCAAAAGAAACTCTAAGAAATATGAATTATTAATGGTGTGTCCGAGTTGTAATTGATGTCCATAGAAACTGAGTTTAACTTCATTATCCTCAGGCTATGGAGGAGATAGAAAATATTTCCTCTGCGTCCTACCTGGCTTACTGTTAAATAATCTGCATGCTGCTAAGGGATGTGCTTTACTGGGTGTTCCCGCTCATCTCTTTGGAGACAGAGTTCAAACCAGTTGTTACTGATGCAGTGAAGGCACGGGCTTGCTCCTTTTTGGGGTATACGCCCTCGGTTATAGGCTTTCCCCTGTGCTTGCAGCCAGAGAGCAGTGAGGGTAGGGCATGAGATTTCCTGTCTTGTTGGGGTGTGGACGTGTGTGTGTAAAACCAGGGGGAAGACCAGCCAGTAGTTTACTCTGTGGTTCTTACTGCTACAGAACAGAGAGGGGACAAGGGCTGCAGGGCCACCTGTGTTGAAGTAGACTTCAAGCCCTCAGTGTCAGCTTCGTTGGACATAGAGAAGAAGATGCTGGCTGGGGGAAATAAACCCCATGAAGAAAAGACAGTCCCGGGCTTGGTGTCGTGAGCGTGAGAAGCACAGATGTTAATGTTGATGATGTGGAGGTGGGATGCAGCCAGACCTGAGGAGTTTGAAGAGAGGGCAAGATTCATCTGTTCAACACATAGTTTTTGGTGCTTGATGATTTTGGAATATCTGGATATCTGGAATGAGTTTGGAGTCACCAACAGAAACAGGGATTTGGGAAGGAAAGCCCATTTCCCAGGCAGTGGAACTTTTTCTCCTGTTACGTGTGAACTGGAGAGTTCTCGTAGACATCTTCTAGAGCCTTGGACACTGACTCTGGACAGTCGTATGATTGTCTGAGGACAGAATTTGTTTCAAATGTCCTCAGGAACTTGTTCCATCTACGTTTCTGAAAAGTGCATTGTTTTCTGGCTACTAGATCATTCCTGTTCTTTAGATAAGAGCTCTTCCCATTCATTTAGTGTTCAATCTTCAGACTCTGGAGACATTGGTTTATAAATTACCTGCTGTTTGTTTCCAGTGACTATGGAAGTAGTTTGTCAGCCACTCGGAACCAGGATGGCTGGCTACAGGATTCAACACCAACCTGGCACGGCTTCTCATCTCCAGAGCAGGCTTCCGATGAATGACCTGATAGCAGCATTTCCACCTGGCACCTCAAACTCATGGGGTGTCCCCATCTCTTGTCTCCTCCAGACAAGTTCTTCTCAGATTCCTCCTTTCCCCCCAGGCTCCCCCAAGCTCCAGGAGAGGCACTCACCACTCTCTGTCCAAGGATTTTCCCATTCTAGGAGAGTGCCCACATGCCATGGTTCCATGGCACAGAGCAGAGGATGCCACTCTTCTGGTTGAAGTTTCCAGGAAGGCCTGTGGCAGTTTGAATTACAGAGAAGACCAGACGAGACCCTTTTCTGAGGGACATGGATACCTCTCAGCTGCTGCTTATACCTAGCATCAATTTTCCCCACATTCATTAAGCAAACACTTTCCTATCTCCTCTCCTCTGACTTGGGAGCAACTCAGCCTTCAGGCCCTCATTCTGAGAGTCAGTTTGCTTACGCAGCCCACCTCCACCCTCAAACAAGGAGCTGTTCCGTATCCTGGTTATGGCCTATTGACTGCTGGATAGGAGCCCTTCTAAGGCCTTGGCTGTGACCTGCATCCTTGACACTTTCCCATCCCTGCCAGTCTTTAGCTTTTGAATTTGTTTAAATTAACTGAACCCATGGTTAGAAGCCTTTTATTTAACAAAATGTCCTAATCCTGTCACTATGTCTCTTACACTTCCATCTTTGCTGGCTGTGAATACAGCTGCCACCATTCTTTCAGAAAGTGGCTGGCAGGTCATAGCCTCTGAAATATTACTAGTTCAGACCCAGTAACAGGAGGACACATTATTTAGAAGTGTTCAGCAAATTGCTCTTTATAATAGTAAACATTATGGGGATGTCTGCCTACCAGTCACATTTAAAAGAATGTTTCTAAGGAACGGGATGCTCAATAATGCACACTTGCTGAGTGTGAATAACGTAACACTAAGCTTATGTTAAGTAGAACTCATACTGGGATCTGCAATGGTTATATGATGTGACCACTAGCGTGTAAAAAGTGCATAAGACAAAATGGAAGGAAGGATCAAAATTGTCTTGCTGCATATGAGGGGTGGGGGAAGGGATGGGAGCTTTAAATGATGTTTTCCCACTTTTTGTGCTTTTAGTGTCTTAAAAAGAATGTTACTCTTAACAATAACTTCAACTAACTAACTAGACATCCTTTATTTCTTTGGATAAGTGATCTCAAAAACGCTTTGGGTTTCTATTACAGTTTGAAAATCTGAACACAGTTGCCGAGTGTCTGTTTTCTTTGGTCAACGGCGATGACATGTTTGCAACCTTTGCTCACATCCAGCAGAAGAGCATTTTGGTGTGGCTGTTCAGTCGCCTCTATTTATATTCCTTCATCAGTCTTTTTATATATATGATCCTCAGCCTTTTCATTGCACTTATCACAGATTCTTATGACACCATTAAGGTAAGTAGTGATCAGTATTTCTTACTCCTCACAAAATGACTGTAAACTCTCTACAGATTGGAATACAGGAAAATAGTACATTTTTACTTGCTTAAATACTACACAGCTTTTGAGATTTTTGTAGACAAGGACTTTTTTAGATGTTGGAGCTTAGTTTTAAATATCATGTAGGACACTGTCACTCTAACCCAGATGAAGATGGGTTAATTTGAATGAATGGTGAGAAAGGAAAAGGAAATGGGTAAGGATGGGCTGAGAATGGAAAATCAAATATTTGGGTTGTTGGTCTCAGCATTGGCAGGTGTACCTACCTATGTGGCTACCTCGGATTTATACCTTGAGTGGTAAGTTTCAGTAATAAGGGTGACCACCCCTGATGGCTACACAGATACTGATGTCCCTGCAGGTTTCCTTAGATTAGGAAAAATTTTTGTGGCTGTTTAGCTTTCTACCTTTCCAAGGCAGCCAGTGGGTTCTCTAGCTTAGAGGAAGCTCAAGGACCTTGGGTGGTGATCACACCACAGCAGATGTTTGTGCTTGAGAAATCCCATTTCAGGGCCAGCAATCTGCGCAACCAAGGATGCTGTATCTGTGCCCTGGTTGGTTATCCTGCCCTTGGACTCTCCTCAGACCAATGCAGAAACCAGTCCAGTGAAAATACTTCCAAGCACCTAGTGTGGGGGTTTGCTGGGTGGAGAAACAAGTATTCATGTGGGAACTGGTGGTTGGTTCTAGCAGCAGACTTGGGCCTGGAGAGAAAAGAGCCATGTGCTCTTGCCCTGTGGGGTCCTGTCTTTGATAAGATGATGTCCCTGACATGCTGGATGACCTCATTAAGCCTGAGGAAGGGTTTTGATGTCTTCCTGCAAGAACCTACTACTCTCTTCTGCTCCAAGTGACCAAGTTCTTTAACAGCAGAGGAATTAGGGATTTCTTCCCAGGCAGAGTCTACATAGGCAGCATGGGGAAGGGGAGGTCTTGTCTCACAGTTAACCTTACACCAAGACTTTCGACTTTTTATTCCCTTTCTTAACACACCCCTCCTCTACCTTAACCTGGCTTGCCTACTGGAACTTTCTTTTGGCTTGTTCTCTGTCCCCATGCTTGTCCCCAATATGACTGACATATTGATTCATCATTGTCCGGATCAGTTCTTGGATCTGACGTAGCAGTGTGGGAGTCTTATGTTTGCAAAGGTGGGTTTGGTTGGTTCACAAAGGGGCAATTTCTTCTGCTCCACAAATCAGGTAACAACACTGTGTCCTCTTTTAAAGAAATACCAGCAGAATGGGTTTCCCGAAACGGATCTTCAGAAATTCCTGAAGGAAGATAGTAGCAAAGAGGAATATCAGAACGAGCCCTCAGCCTTCCCATCCAGCATCTGCTGTCTGAGGAGGTTGGTATTGTGTTTGACCAGGTCTCCATGCTCCCAAGAGGAGCCACTCTCCTGCCTGTACAAAGAATCCTTCCTAGTTAGACCTGCACGCTGAGAGTAGCTGATTGTGGGAAATAATTCCTCTTTCATTTCTTTCCTCCTACTAAAATTGGCTTTGGAAATGGATTGTTGCTGAAAAACAGGATAGAGGACAGGACAGGGTAGAAACCTCTTGGGAATTTGGTAAAGCTGTTACGAGAAGTATAAGTTAGGTCCCTCAAGTCAAGAGGGTGAACTTGTCAGTGGCCAAGTGAGAGGACAGAGCTCTCACTTTTTAGGGGAGAAGCTCTGAGAATGTCAGAGATGACTTCCATCTCAGTTTCTTGACTGGAGCAGGCATCTGCTCACAAGGAGGCCACCCCTGTCCTTGACAACTGTAAGGTCAACTGGCAACTCTTCACCAACTGACCACTCTGCTCGCTGTTCCCCAAGACACACAGGAAAATGATTTAGACTTCAGTGGTGAAGCAGCCATGAGTTGTGTGGGGCCTTGAATGGGAAGCAAATGGATAAAGTTTTCTAAACTGTACCCATGTTTGTTTTCATCTTCAGTCAGGGGTGGGGATTGTCAAATAAAAGTATCCCCTACCCATGTTTTTGAAAAGGATTCTTTAAACCAAATTCCTAAAGGAAGATGGGAGAACATAATTGCTACTTAAAACCACAGGATGTAATTTCTGTTAATCAATTCATACTGTATCCTGGGAATTGAAATGATATGATTGAGCATTTTCAAATAATGTCTGGTAAATATGGAATGAGGTCTTCGGAGAAGAGTTAAGTTCTGAAAATCACATTTCATCCTCTCAGAGCATTAAATTGTTGCCATGGAAGCTGGGGTAAAGGGAAATTAATTTTCTTAATAGGCAGCTGCCTCCTAAGAGGCACCTTGTATGAGGAAAGTATTTCAAAGTTGTTTTTCTAATAAGTTAACTGTAAAGAAAACATAGTCATCAAAGAATATAATTGTGGATTCTGGAAAGTAGCTGGTAGGTTCTTGGTGTTTGATATTTTGAGGGTTTCATTTGCACCACAGAAATCCCCAGAGGGATATTAAGTGTTGTGTGTGTGTGGGGAGGGGGGTTGTAGTCATATGGGCAAGTACAAGTTGAAGAAATGGAATAGAAGACTGACTGACATGATTGGGTCTGAGTGGTGAATAGCAGAGTTGACCCTCAAACTTGCTAATGGTGTCAAGAAGATTCCTGGTGCAATGAGCATCTGCCCATCATGGGGCATGAGAGAATTACATAAAACGAGGTCCATTGAGGAAACTTGATGGAAGTAGGAGGCTGAATGCTTTGGAAAACAGAGATAGCAAAATAAATAAATAAAACAGCAGTGGCTGTTATGAGAGATGAGCACGTGTGAGATCATACATGCTGGAGCAATATTAGGTAAATATCAGGTTAAAACCTGGGATCTGAGGGCTGGGTGGGCCTTGCAGAAGGTGAGTAAAGATCAGAGGAAGAAAATGAATTGTACTGGGGCCTTGGGAACAAGTAATAACCTTGACCCCATGAAAAATTAACTGAATGTATTTAAAGGCTAGGGATCTGCAAATGTAATAAAAGTGAAGAATTCTGTAAATGCAGAATAAGTCTTGGAGAAAGGCCTCACTGAGGGAACCTGGAGAACAAGGGCATTGCAAATACTGGTTTCCAGATTCTTTCTGGTGCCCATGACTGATAGCACAGCGAATCACAGTTCATGTCCTGCAGATAATGAATTGACTTTCTCAACCAAGCAGGCCAGCTACCACCATAGACTGATTCTACTTCTAATTGTTGATCAAGATTTTAGTCTGATCATAACACAGGGGCTCTCATTTTAGACCCTGCCAGCTTCTTCTCCTAGACCTCAATTTTTCCATGTCATTGGAGTGGAGCAAATGACCTCTGGAACCTCTTCTAGTGCCAGTGCAATGAGGGTCCTTGGAAAGATACACTTGGTTGAACAATTCAGGGTTCACCTCCCCCTTCTCTACTACAGCAAAGGAGGAAAATCTTTTCCTTTGGCCATTGGGAAGGCTTTGCCAAAGAAGGGCGATGGAGGGTCCCAGGAGGTAGACAGCTCCTCACATTTGCCCAAAACCTCACTCAAACCAAAATAATGTAAATTTCCCTTCTCAGTTTTTCTTCCTCTTAGAAGTTGCTCTCAGCATATCTGTAACCTACCTATGCTTTGAATATCAAGCAGCCCTCTACTTCATCTCACAGATCTTTCAATCAGAATCTTTAAATTCTGTCTTCTCTTTCTTCTTCCCCATCTCTGTTACAGGAAAGGAAGTGGTGACCACTCAGTACTTGTTAACTGAAATTCTTCTGCAAAAGAGAATTATGTTTCAAGCCTTCTTATCCAGCAGCAATGCAGACGGGCCCCGAATAGTTTGGACCAGCACTTAAAAAAAAATACTTACCTATTTAATTTTGGATTGGGAAAGAGGCTGTCAGCTGGCTGACCACAATGGACTTCCATAATTCCCTTCAATAAACATGGATGATGAATCATGGACCATAGTCGGTTATGGGGCATTAGTGCAATAAAGCAGAGATCATGATATTCTGCACGAGTCTTCAAATTTATGACATGAAAATGTTGGAATGGGGAAAAAAGTCACATTTTCGAGTGTGCAAAAACAATGGTATTTAAAACCATGCCTTTAAAGATGTGTACTTATCATCAAATCAGAGTTTCGTTTAAAAGCAATCTTGGGTTAGAAGACATTTGTTAATTCATAGTTTACACAGAAATGAAGTTGATCCTAATACCAAATTAGAGACTCCAAACTGGAAAACTACTGAGTAATTTAAAGATCAACAAGAAGATCTCTTGTGGTGGGCATTTCTTGGCCCATTTTTCCGAGGTTTTGTAATTCAAGATGACATAAAGCAACTCTTGCACTGTCAGTGGATAAATTGGAAATGGTCTTTGGAAACCTCATCACTGTGCTGTTGCTGATTGTATAAGCATAGAAGCACACTGTTGTGGCGGTCGCTCATTTTAATTGAATTCCATTGTGGGAATTCACTTTCTCATCAAGCTAGGAAATAGGTTATTGTTTCCAAATAAATTTATCGTAACATATGGGGCTACTACTATTCTTTTGTAATGTATTTCTTAACAGTGACCTAGTGACATATTCAGATCACATCTCGATTATCTGTTTACCTTTTTTTCTATCTATTAACTATTTGGTCTCAAAAATGGATTTCCCAATTCCTTAAAAGTCACAAAGGAGATACAGGCCTAATATATATAGGAGTTAGACAAAATATATTTGTGGTAATGACTTGAGGGATTGCAAGCACTTCATGCATAGATTTATTTCACACTTGAACTATTCCAAGGGTCAACTATTTTAAATGTATTGGTGGGGTAGAATTTGAATTGAACAAAGATCTCTTCAAAAGTTCTGTGCTTTCTCATGCTCCCCCCCTTAAGTCCCTGCTAGATTTTCCTAATTGTGCCCCCTCCCTTCTCATCACCACACTTTCTTCATGTGCCTACACCAAATCTAGGCCTGGAAAAATCATCCAGTTAATACCATTACAGTTTGCAAATGAGTGACTTGTGTCTACACACAGAATACTTTGCTAAGATTATCATTTTAGTTAACTTCATTTCTTAATTTAACTAGTGGTTCTGGGGTCATGTGTATGACTCCAGAATCAGGTATGCAATTAGGCCTCTTATTCACTTCTGATTGTACCCCCAGTGGTTAAGTTTGTCTCTAAATGGACTTGCTCTTAAAGCAGTTTGCAGCCTCTGCAGCTGTGACTACCCTTGGAAGAGAAGATTGATGATGGTCTTCCAGGCCCATGTTTTTCTTTTATTGGTTTTCACGTGCGTTTTATTTCTTTTCCTTTCAACCAGAGAAAACACATTCAGGCAGAAAGATTCTTTTTCAAGGTTACCCTGTATCTGTGGAAACATTGTTTCATCTCTTTTTAATACTTTTGAACAATTGTCATTTGTATTATCTGCTTGGATTTTATTGAACAAAGTTGTTTTCATAACTCGGTTAATAGACCTATCTGGGACATACCGTTTTTTTCTCTTATCCTAGGCCTCCACTTGGAAAATTCAGACTCATTTGTTCTGTTTATTGGTTTCATGCTGGGTTGTCCAACACTTGTGGTATATATATACCTCCTTGGCTTCCAGTGACACCCTCAGTGCCAGATGTGACACCAGTAAGCTGGTTGACTTGGGGTGGTAGAAAAGAGCACAAGTTTAGGAACCATTTCCACAGACTCCAGTCAGAATCCCAGCTTACAGGCAGTACACACACAGTGATAGGTACAAATGACTTTCTATTTGTAATGTTACTAAACCTCAGAAAACTGGGATTTAAGTCAGGTAACTCTTGCAAAATTTGGCACCATCTGAAACCTGAGCTGCTCTTTCATTTTGACTTTCTGCCATGTTTGTAAATAGGTACCACTGGGTCAAGGAAATAGTGAAAAGGTTAAGACCTTTCATCTGCAGTTTGCACTAAGGTCTCTTGTCTTCACCTACCGTCTGAGTCTCCTTGCACAGGTTACACTGGGCCTCGATTTCCTCATCTGTAAAATGGGGGTTGCGAGCATTAAATGTTGGACAGTGTATAACAGAAAGAGTCATAAGTGTTCGATGATAATAGGTCCTCAAAAAGCTTTTGTCTTAGGTCTCAAATATGGACAAGTATTATCTGGGCCAGTCAGGGAGACCCTTATTTTGCAACAATTCTCCAGATACTTTTGGTGGCTTTTGTTCCTGTTCAGACTTTGAGTGTGCAAGTGTCACCATGCAGCCGTGTCCTGGCGACAATGGTTCGTTCATCCAGAATTGATATCAGAGTTTCACCTTTAGCTGTGGAGGAGTGGCATGGATGAGGAAGCCTAAGCACCCTGCCAGTAGGGAAAGTTGTCAGTCCTGATGGGAAAATACTGGTCGCTGAGATGCAAAACTGTCACAGACCTGCCCCACCCACCCCGTCCTTCACACCAGGTCCTCTGTCCCTACCAGGAACCCACTGCCTCCACCAAATCTGTCAGCTGTGCAAGGTGCCAGTCTTGCCCATGGCTGATCCAACATGGCAAATACAAAAGGGTGAGAGAAGGTATTTAGGAAAAACCCTTCAGGAAAGTCTAGTCACTACCTCCAGCCCCTGCCGAGGCCATTATGGTAACAATGCTGGGAGGGATGCTCTGATCCACAGAGACTTAGACTAAAAAAATCTCAGGTTTGTGTAAAACGCAGCAGTCCAGACTTTCAGTCTACAGGCAAGCATTGGTCACCTTCAAGCGCTTGAGGGCTTCCCTGTAAAATTAAACTGTGCTGGAAACATCAGTCAATGTGTCCACATTGCACATGGTATTTGGATCCTGGGCTTCTCACCATCACCCCCATGTCTCACTCCCCACAACGAAGACCTTATGTTCTGACTTTCCATTTCATGTTTGCTCCAGAGATTCTGTTTAAGGTGCTTCATCTTCTAAGCTCAAGTATATTTGTTCAGTTGCTGTGTGACCTCCAGCCTCACTCAGTGAAGTTCATCGACCCCTCTTGTGCATGCTCAGTGGTCAAGCTCTCAGCAGTCATCAGCTTTGGCCTGAAGGGCCAGTGTTTGAATGGGAACCTGTAGAATCATTGGACAGGATTTGTAGTGGAGAAATAATATCCTAGCACTGGAAAGACTTCGAAGTGAACCAAAACTTGAAAAAAAAAAAAAAAACATTCAAGTTGTTAGAGAACACAAGCCACTCATGGTTTTTCTACTGTGGGCTTATTGACAGCAAATGCTGCTGGAAACCCATGGGTGAAAATGACGGTGAGTGTTTCTTTTGCCATCTGTCTCTGCCACAGACCCAGGGAGTGAAAGAGAAGCTAAATGAGTTGCATAGGAACTTCCCACACCAACTTACATAACAAGGACAGTAAAACTCTGACTCCTTAAAGACCCCTGGGAGCTATTGGCGGTGGTGAATGAGAGAGACAATTTATTAGCATGATGCATGTTTCTTAGTTTCTAACGATACATAAATTATCCCATGAGCCATGATACATATGGCTTAAAGAGAATTTTAAATGAAAGCAATTTTTTTCCCAGCAACACTAATTGCCTAGCAGCAGTAAATTACTCACCCCCTGCTGCCTGTGGGCTGTGGTCATTACTCTCTCCTTGAAGCTGAGTAGATGTCCCCCAAGAGGAATGTTTTCTCTGACAAAGTGAATTTACATCCTCACTTGTGAGGCTGCCATGCTAGGTCTACAGAGGAGCAGGTATTACTAATGCCTTTCGGACCTAGTGCTGTGTGTTTGTGCCATCTTGCTCTCCATGGCAATAGAACGAGTTGGGTCTTGGTAGTTGGTTGCTTCGGGGGGAAACCAGGGAACCTCTATCAATATTTAATCCTCCCCAGCAGGGGAGTTTGTAGGTAGAGTTCTCCATCAGTGTGGAAGTTTCCTAGGTGACAGGTTAAGCAAGATGAATAGCACCATTGATTTGGAGGCAACGTGAGATATCAATATGATGTAAGGAAGGAAAATGAAGATGCTCTTTAACACCATTGATTCAACATATATCTGTTGAGTTCCAACACTGTGCTAGGTAGAAAAGGATATATGACAGGATTCCTGCTTTCAAGGACTTTGGTGCCTGGTGGGAAGGACACTAAGTAAAAAAACAAGGAGAATGCAAGATCACCTAAGCTGCTATGTGAGAGCAGAAGGATGGTGGCTCCTGCCTGCCTGATTCTAAGGCTACTTGAGGAGAATCAGGAATGTGAGAAGTGGGATTTCACATTGTGTTGGGCACATGGTCCTGGTATGGGCTAGGGGAAGGACTTCCTGGGTAAAGAGTATGACGCCTAAGTGAGATGCTGATCAGTTAGGGATGTCATGTTTTGGGGTGGTCAGACTATAAGTGGTATATCAGAAGGGGATGAGAGATGACAAGGCTAGAGGAGTGGCAAGGTTAGGTCACAAGGACAGTGTGCAGCAAGGGAGATACATGGGAGCTACAGGACCAGGAAGGACTCCGGTAAAGCAATATGGTCAAGAAGGCCAGTCACAAAGCTGCTTCATTCATCCAGATTTAAAAGAGACAGAGAGAGGAGAGAAAGCCAGGTAGTTGCTATTGCCTTGTAATTGAAAAGATAGCAAATAGATGAGGAATTTTCTTGAAACCCATCTCTAAGGAATATATGCCAGATTTTATATGTATACTTAACATATATTTTCTTCCTCAAAAGATTTTTATGCTAAATATCCTGTCATTTGCTTCAGAGTTGATGCTTTAGGATTATGTATTTAGAGAGGAGAATTTCCTTTTATAACTTCTATTACTGAAAAATATATGAATATTTTAATGCATATTCAATGCAATTATATGAATGGGTTTAATGCATATTTCTATTGTGAGGGTATTTCTCCTTCCCTTAGTTTTGAAGAAGTTTACCAAAGACATTTTTTCCTACATCATCTTTCCTCACCTACCCCTACATACACACACATGTGCGCGCGCACACACACACACACACACACACACACAAATGTGCTTTGACCTTGGATAGCCAGACTGTTTCTAGAAAGATGGCAAAACCTGTGGGCATAACTCCTAATAGAGCCAGCCTGACACTGTTCTGAAGCTTACAGATCACACAGTCTTTATAAAGAGTCCATCTTACCTCTACCCCCTACCCATGGCCACCATCAATATTTGGGTATGGGATCACAAAGGCTTAGACCCAAGTGTGGCTTCCTGGGAAGGAGTGTATTCAAAGCAAAGGCTAGGAGAGGTTGGGGTTCTGGAGAAAGGGAGTGGGGCAGAAGGGCTCTTGGGGGAGGTTGAGATTGCTTGGGAAACTGATTGAGTAACCCTTTGGGAAGGGATTGTAGTGAGCCCATTCCTACTGCCTTGATGTGGAGGGTGGTCGTGAATGTGGACATGTTAAAGGAGTATTTGTTGGCCAAGGTAGTCCAAGATAGGGGGAGGGAGAGACCAAGCAGAGAGGGTGGATTAGCATCCACCTCACCAAGGGAGAAAACATGGAATTAGACAAGCACCTGAGATCACGTGGAACCGATCTGCCTGTTTCTTTCCTGGGCTCTGTGATGCCTCCTCTCATGCTCTACCTGCCTCCAGCCAACTCACCTGTGAGTGTTGGGAGTGCTAAAATCTTAACGCTTTGTGGAACTTGGGAGAGCAAGGGGCTGGGGGCAATCCTAGAGGGAAAACCGCTCAGCAGGAGGTCAGGGAAGCCAGGCTGGGCACTGCTAGCTCTCCAGGCTCTGAAGGCTGACCACGAAATTGCAAAACAATCTCTAGCCCTGAGAGGCACAAGGAGCAGACTGCCCAGGGGCTGGGGCTTCAGTCACATGCTTAGAAGGTGAAGCCATGCCTTAGGAAACCCGTACCAGCATCACAACCTTGAATGTCCAGCGAGACTATGCATGGAAGCTATCAAATCCACACTCAAGCCAGGCATGGTGGTACGTGCCTGTAAGCTTCAGCCTATGAAGTGGCTGGGGCTAGGGATTGTGGTTTGAGTCCTGCTTGGGGCAACATAGCAAGACCTAGTCCCTCAAAATAGCTGGGCGTGGTGGCACATGCCTGTAATCCCAGCTACCTGGGAAGCTGAGGCTAGGGATTGCTTGAGTTTGTGGTACCCCAGGCAGCCTGAGCATGTGGTTCCACTGGCAAAAAATAGGAGACGTAGTCTAAAAAAAAATTCAAACTCAATCCTGGACAATAAGACTCTCCAGTCCTCGTGTAAGCTGTGGGGGGAAATGCATTTGTACTTCCAGACAGACTAAAATGAAGACTATTCTCCTTATCTTTTCCTGAGGAGGTCAAATTCCAGGAATAGCTTTGAAGAAACCAGACTGAGGAAGAGGTGCATGCAATAGTGGGGAATTTTTTCTGCATTTTTAAATTTTTCTTGCATAAATGTTTCCATAGTCCATGTAAAAGAGATGATCATGAAGGGAAGAGAAGAAAAGTTGCTAAAGGAAGCTTGGGGGTGGGCATGGCTGTGGTTAATCGTGATGACATGACTTCACCCCCTCACATTGTCCTAAAGGTGTAGGGATGCCCTGATCTTATGCAAAATATTCTGCCTCTCTCCACATTTATATAATTAAAACAAAAGAATTGACTTTTCTCCCCCATCTCCTGCCCCTCATTAAAGATGAATCAATTAAATGGGGGTAAAACCTACAGATGTCATTTTCTCCTGATTGACATTTTTAAAAACTGCAATTCATGTTCACAGAAGAGCTTGGAGCTTCAATTTTAGCAATGGAAATGGCCAAAATCAACGCACAGTATTGTCCATTTCAGCATCATCAGGAATGTGTCTCTAGGAGATACAGTGCCATATACCCAAGTGACCAGATAAGTTCCAGGGATTAAAAATTTAAATGTGGAAAACTCAGTCAGTCAAAGAATTTGAAAGAAATGTAGCTTTCTGTTCCATTTGAAATTTCTGAGTCTAAAGCTGCAAATAAACCATAGAAGTCAGATTTTACTATCTGAAAATGAAAATACCCAGAAAATTAAGAATGTAAACAAAATTTTAAAAGTGCAGTAGGAAAAAAAATTCCTTGCCATCATTGGCAAGGATTGAGTTTTCTGTGTCTTTGCAATTCACATGTGTGGCACAGTTTCATTTAGTTTTTTTTAAACAAGGACTCGTGTGTGTGTGTGTGTGTGTGTGTATTTTAAAAATGTCATAGCTAAAGGAAATATAATTCTACAAGTACAAATCCTTAAGACATAGCACACTGTGATAATCCCTCCCCCCCTTTTTAGAAAGGTTATCTTTTCTCTCACTGATATCACAGGCTTATATATCATGCCATCAAATAACAGTTGAGGCAATAGAATAAGCCGTAGAGGCATCACAATGAATCCCACTTAATACGTGTAATTATATAGACCACACGTCTCAACAAATTAAGTTCTTTGACTGCTGGTTAAATACAGTTTTAACATTCAGTGTTTAGCAGTTAGAGGTCATCCACTGAAATCAATACATATACCTAACTCAGAATTCAGTCGGAGCTAATTCATGTTCATAGCTTAAACCAATGACAAAGTATGGCCTAACAAGTGCTAAGGGCAACTATTTATTTATTTTGTACTTTAGTTTTGTTGTTGGCTTGTTTTGATTTTTCTTCTTGGCCTTTGTTTTTCCTATGTTCCATATTTTAGTGAAACCATTTGGTTTCTGTCTTTTTCTTTCTGACTTGTTTCTGCTAACATGATTTCTTCTAGGACCATCCATGTTATCTCAAATTCATCAAGTTTGTCATTTTTAATTGATGAGTAATAGTCCATTGTGTATATATACCACATCTTTTTCATCCATTCATCTAACTTGTGACATTTGGGTTGTTTCCATGTCCTTGCAATAAACATCTGAGTGCAGGTGTCTAAGGGTAATTCTTTAAAAGCAGTTTGTACAGGTGTTGAACTTCATCCTGCATCTTGAAGTCATCATAAATAGAAGGCAAAGTTGGAAATTTTATTTTTCTATTTATTTATTTATTTATTATTTTTAAGAGACTAGTTCTCACTATGTTGCCCAGGGTTGTCAGAAACCCATAGACTCAAGTAATCCCTAGCCTCAGCCTCCCAGGTAACTGGGATTACAGGCGCACACCACCATGCCGAGCTGGAACTTTTATATTTGAGTTTATTTTTCAGTTAACTTTAAGACATTACTATGGTTAAATATGAAAACAAAACCAATTGCTAGTCATGAGCACATTGATTATAGTACTTTACTCATTCATTGCAGCAGTGTGTATTACTGCCTGACCCTGTTAAGAGTTCTGTCACTGAACACCACATGAGGGATGATGTTCATCATTCTCATAAGCCTCTCCATTTTAATGGTTTTTTTCTTTCCTGGTGTAGGTCAAAATCCACCAGTTCTACATGGTTCATTTTGTCAGTCTTTTCTACTTCCTTCCTTTCAAGTATGAGTTTTTCCAGCAAAGAGAGCCCATAAAAGACAGAAAGCTAGTCTTGGGCAAGTTTATCCTAAATTCAATGATTAGATGGTCCTTTTTATATGGTCCATGATAAATTGGCCTACTTTTACTTAATATATGCTTGATAGCTCCATGCTGGCTAATCAGACCTAGATGGGAATTGATTACTTTGGTTCAGATGTCAGGAGTAGATATTGACTTTTGGAAGCCACACAATGCTTCAAGCAGTTGTCTGTCTGTCCATACCCTGGAACAGTTTGCTTCACCTGGTGGAAACAAGTTGGTTCATCTAATCTAAAACAATTATAACATCTACTGACTCCTGGTTCTTGGTCTCCTATTTGGTTTCCATGGAATGTTATTTTCTCACCATCTTTCGTGTTTTTGTTGATATAAACTTCTAAAATATTCTCTCAAACTATCTTTCTTTCCATTGAAGCTTTACCATCCATCCTTAGGAAAGACCTGTTTCCCATGGCCCTGGCATTCCATGCACACAGACTGAATTTTCTGGTCCTACCTGATGATTTCTTATTTGCATTCCAGAACCCAGGCAATTGGAAAGTGCTCTCTGCACACCAACCTTTATATTTGTCACAAATCACCTTCTTTTCCAGAACTAGCTCTCTTTAACCATTTTATAAGTCTTCTAAGCTAATTGAAAGTTGATGCACAACATTTTTACCTTTTTCTTTGAACCCTTCCCCCTCCTCCAAAAGCACATCAAAGATGTCCTGCATTGTCAGGCGCTATCACAGACCAAACTGGGATCATGCTGTGAAATGAGGAACACCTCATTGTACTACCTTATCTGTACCCCAAAACTAAAAACAAAATGAGCATAAATACTTCTAAAGAGTGATAGTGTCATTGTCCCTCCACTGTTCACCTAAAAAAAAATTCCTTAAAAAAATAACAACCAATTTGTAAGTAACCCCCTGCCCCCAATTACCTCACAAAAACCAGTATAGTAACCAATTTTATTACACCCTCTCCATTTGTCTTCCTTTAAAATTCATTGTACATTGTGCTCTATTCTTTATAAATACCCCTTTATTTAATAAATTGTCATCTAATCCATTACTTCAAATCAATCCTTAGCTGCCATAGTTAAACAATCTCTCTTGTTGTCCTTTCTTCTACCCTGCTCTCAGCTCTCAACACTGCATTTCTACGCTGTAATACCGCTGTAATACGCAGGTAATACCACTGTTTGTCCCAAACCATCACCTGCTCCACATTCTTTCATGGCTCCTTCTTCTCCTTTGTCATATAAATCTCCCTTTTTAAAAAATATTTTTTCTTTCAAATATTATATTTTACTTTATTAATGAAGAACCATCCCCCCCACACACACACACATTGTTGTTACTATTTTGGTAGTGTGGGATTTCTTCCCTTAAGTGTGGCCAGGGTAGTTCTCCCACTGCCCAGGTACACAAGGGCTACCTCTTAGCATGTGGTTTAGGAAAGTGGCTCCAAATGCATTTTCCTCCTGGAAGACGGCCACTTGTAGTATTGCCTGATGACCCTTGACATATTGATTTGAAATTCCTTTGCAGAGTAAAAAACTTACCTTGGGACAAGGATAGCCTCTTCAATAAATGGTGCTGGGAAAACTGGACTAAGACATGCAAAACACTGAACCAAGAAAACTCCCTTACTCCATGTACAAAAATCAACTCAAAATGGATAAGAGACTTAGAGGTCAGGCCTGAAACCATAGCATACATAGAGGAAAACCTGGGTAAAACTCTCCATGAATTACAGTTCAGAAATCCCTTTCTAGAAACATCTACAGATGGCAAAAAAATGAAGGAAAACATAAACAAATGGGACTACATCAAACTAAAAAGCTTCTGTACAGCAAAAGACACAACAGAAAAAACTAAAAGATGCCCAACCGAATGGGAAAAAATTTTTGCCCTCCACATGAGTGACAAGGGATTAATAACGAAGATCCACAAGGAACTCACACAACTAAACAAAAGCAAATCAAAAAGCCCAATCAAAAAATGGGGAGAAGAACTAAAAAGACACTTCTCCAAAGAGGAAATACAAATGGCCAACAGGCACATGAAAAATTGCCCAACATCACAAGTAATAAGGGAAATGCAAATCAGAACCACAATGAGATACCACCTTACACCAGTAAGAGCGGCCCACATCCAAAGAATGGACAACAAGAATTGCTGGCAAGGATGTGGAGAGAAAGGAACACTACTACACTGCTGGTGGGAATGTAAACTACTTCAAAAACTATGGAAAGCTGTGTGGAGGACCCTCAAGTTAATGAAAATGGAACTACCATTTGACCCAGCAATTGCTCTCTTGGGAATTTACCCAAAAGAGACCTCAATGTAGGTACAAAGGGACACCTGTGCTCGGATGTTTACTGCAGCACAATTTATAATTGCAAGGTCATGGAACCAACCTAAATGCCCCAAAACAGATAATTGGATGAAAAAGATGTGGTATATATACACAATGGAATATTACTCATCAATTAAAAATGACAAATTTGGCGAATTTATAACAACATGGATGTACTTAGAAGAAATCATATTAGCAGAAACAAGTCATAAAGAAAAAGACAGAAACCAAATGGTTTCACTAATATATGGGATATAGTGAAAAAATAAACAAAAGACTTGAGGAAAAGTCAAAACAAGCTAAGCACCAAAATGAGGTGCACAACTTTGAGCAGGAGGGAAAGGTGGGGGGAGGGAAGTGAGGGGAGAGTGGGGGGATAAACCCCTGGGATTACAATGTTGTGAAATGTATATATAAATAAATTTAAAAAATTTTTAAATGAAATTACTTTGCTTTTTATCAGAGACAACTTCATAAGCTTGAGAAATCTGTGTAAACTTCTTTCCATTTGGATTCTTAACAGGATGGTCCTTCAAGGCCAATTTTTGATAAGCCTTTATTAGTCCATCCTGGATGACACTGGGCGTAGACTAATACATCATAGTAAGTGGCTTCTTTCACCCTTTTCTATAACCAGCTCCTCCACTCTGATGGTCCCACAAGCCATAGTTTGTGCCATTAGCCAAAGTGTGTTTTTAAAATTGTCTTTGGCTGCATTCCTACTCTGTACAGTAATACCACTATTCATCCCAACAAACTTACAGAGGAGTGTTCCCAGGAGTTTCATTTTACCAAAGAAGAAATGGAGCACAGAGTAAGGGGTAGAACTTGATTTGAATTCCAAAATTTCTGACTCCCAATGCCTTCTCCAGTCTTCCTTTAATGATGCCTACCTTTCAAGTAAATGTTTATTGAATAGAATTGAATGGTTGAACAAAGATTGCGTAGCTTAACAAGAAATGTGACTTTTTCTAAACAATACCTTCTCAGGTAACATTCTTTAAACTCACACACTACTGGGGCTAATGAAAAATTATCTGTATCTTTGTGGGCAGTTGAAAGTACCTCAAAAGGTCCTAGTTCTAACGCTCAATTGCCAAGTGATTTAGACAAGTTGTTAAGCTGTAGTACTGCCTTATCTGTAATATAGGGAGAATAAAATGGAGAGTACAGGGAAGTTAGGCGTCTACTCTGGTGGAGAGCTGTTGCTGTTTTGGTGATAGCTGTGGTGTGGTAATAGATACTTGAAGAGGTGGACCTAAACCTTCAAAATATACCCATGTTGTAAATCAACATTGTCTCGATGAAAATATTTAATTCAGTAAAAATATTTAATTAAAAACATTAAATTTTGTCTCACAAAAAATATTTATTTTGAACAAGGTCACACAAAAGAGCCTAAAGAATTGAGATTCAGACCCAGAAGCCCATCTTTAAAGTTGGGTTGTTCACAAGGTTGATGTAATGTCAAGGATATTTTGGACATAAGCAGCTTTGAAAGGATTGACTGGACACATAGAATGAAAGAGATAAAACTTTAAGATATAAGCCTGTTTTTTTTGTGTGTGTGTGTGCAAGAATTATGAAAATCTGAGCTCATCAGAAACATCTCAGTTATCTGTATGTGTGCTTCATTAAGTGGTATCTAGTTATCTATTTAAATTTCTAATAGCAGTATCTAGCAATCTATTTAAATTTCTGTCCCTTAAAATGTATGTTGGCAATAGATCCTGCCTTCCCTCCTAGACCTTAATTTAAACAGGATAGCAGTGTTGATTATTTACTCAAATTCTACAAGTCCACAATTAAAACTCAACTAGTTCCTTTAAAAAGGAAGAAGAAAATGAAAATATGACATAATTGCATCTCTGGGGTGGAGTTACTGGCGTGTGTAATAATGAATCATCAAATAGTTGTGATTGAAAAGATAGCTACTCCATAAACACTTGACTCAGCACCTCTTTCTTCTCCCTGGATGGAAGCCAAGAGAGCTGGTGTTAATAATGTGTTTTAATATCACTCCTGTACTTTTCATGCCTCGGTGAAGTATTTGATCTTTGACAAGTCAACAGCTGTATGTGCATCCCAATTAGCATACCTTTCAGAAAATGCCCTTCATTTTCTCTGTCTCTCCAAATTAAATAATTAATTTTTCTGAGCCATTTGAGAGGTTATATATACTATGACCCATTATGACTTAAGATTTCAGTGTCAGATCTCCTAAGATCATCGAAGACTCATAGACTCATAATGGTACTATGATCAAATTGAAAACATTTGACGTTGATAACAATGCTTTTATCAAATCTGCATTCCGTAATCTAATTTTATCAATTGTCCCAACAGTGCTCCTTATAGCATTCATTCCCTTGGGTGGAGAGGACCCATTCCAGAGTCACTGCCTAATTTAATTGTTACCCCTCCTTAGTATCCTGCCACTGCAACACTCCCTCAGATTTTCTTTGTCTTTTATGACTCTGAGATTTTTGAAGAATGCTTGTTTACTTTACACAGTTGATGTTTTCTCTTGACTCGATGCATTTTGGGCAGGATGTCAGAGAAGGATGTGTCCTTCTTTGGGTATCACCTCCATAGGCACAAGATACTGGTTTGCAGAAACAAGCCAGAAAAAGAAAGAGAAATACTGGATGGTCTCACTTATATGAGGGGTATAGGGGAAACAAACAAGCAAATGGACAAGAAAAATTTAGAACTGTCAACAGAACTGACGCGTAGAGCAAGAGAGGGGGAGGAGGGTAAAATAGGGGGAGGGATGGGCTCAAGAGATTAGGATGGTTCACCGGTGATAAAGTGGTGGGAGAACCTCGGAGTAGACAGTGATGTAAAATATATATGTGAGTGCAATCAATTAAAAAGAATAAAGAAAAAAATGAAAGAAAAAATAGATATTGGTTGCTCCTTCTGGCCGATATTTAGTTTGATCACCTTGTCAAAAAGTCTGGTTTTGAAGCCGGGACCCCAATATGGGCAGTGTAGGTGTGCGCAGGCAGAAGAACCCTCGTTGTCTAAAATTCAAAGGGGTGATCCCCTCACCTGATAAGTTTCTCCACCTCTGCTGTGAGGAAGATAAGGGCTGCCTATCCTGACTGCTATTCTCTGAATCTACATTAATGGAGATCCCATTTTCAACTGCATGCTGCCAGCCATGAGCCAACACAACGTGAACCTCAGGCATCCCTGTTCCCCCAGATTGAGTGTGTTTCTGCTGGACTCCTCACCAGCTGGCTGAATACACTTTCAGAACTTTGCTGTATCCGAGATTCTTCAACCCAACACTACATCTCTCCTCTCTCCTTCAGAGCCCCAGACCCACATTAAGTTGGACAGCCCACCTCTTCTTTCATGCAGTCACTCCCTTCCAAATCTTCCTGAGTTTCCTACCCTAGCTTGGCATCTGCCTGTAGAGGATCTGAACTAACACAAAGTGAACCCAAAGAGGTAGGAAGAAAACAAATAAGTTGGAGGATGCCATCATGAGTGGCAGATGGGGCACAGAAAGTCCCTGATGCAAGGTGGTGACCCCATAACCAAACTTTCCACTGGTTGTGACCAGGGCAATGTCCTGGTGGTGGGGAGTGCAGCTGCAATGACTCAGGATGATGCAGGTTTTTAAAAGATGAGCATGCTTACAAAGACAACTGAGTAGACTCATTACTCATAAAATCACTGCTAAGGTGATTGACACTGCAGAGGGATGAGAAACTGAGGACTGAGAACAAGTGAACTTGTTTCTGAGGACTGAGAAAGATGAAATGTGAGAGCCAGAGGTCTCACAGCAACTTGCACAGAGCCCCCAACCTTCAGTGCAGACCCTGTTAAGCAGAGAAGACCCTATTAGGGAAGACCGTCAGAGACCCTGATGCTAGACATGAGAAAAAGGTCAGTTAAATGAAGCAACTTGCCTTTATTCACCCATCTTCCTCAGATATCAGCCTACCTTCAGAGCCCTTATGTTTTTCTACAGATCCATTCTCTGGACCCATTGTTTCTGTAGAATGAGAATGTCTTGCATGGACTCTGAAGGGAATCTTGCTTTATCATATCCATGGTGTATAACATCTTATCCCCTCTTCATGACCAGTTTGACTGCATTTTTTTCTTGCCAGATTCATGTTCTGAATTCAAGGTTATCTAATAAAATGCAAGGTTATCTAATAAGAATTTGGGGTTATCTAATAAAAATAATGATCAAAATCTAGCAAGGCATGGCAGGACATTCTAGCACACTGATGAGAGCTACAAAACTCATTATTAAGGAAAACATATCTTTACGCCAAACATGGAATGGAGTTTTTCTCCTCTTTGAAATAAACTGTAGTTGTGTGTCCAGTCAATGAGAGCAAGGTGAAAAATCAGAATTGTTTTCACTGAACTGCCTTGCTTATATCTGCAAAACTATGTAAATGGTAGTCATCTTTCTTTTAAGGATTAAAAGATCAATAATAGGTCATTCAGATTTTGTAGACAAATTTAGGAAATGGTAGTAAAACTTTTTAACACTAACAATCCTTC
Source organism: Uropsilus gracilis (assembly GCA_004024945.1). Taxonomy (NCBI): domain Eukaryota; kingdom Metazoa; phylum Chordata; class Mammalia; order Eulipotyphla; family Talpidae; genus Uropsilus; species Uropsilus gracilis. The sequence goes on from PVHY01011372.1 coordinate 43,134, forward strand.
TTAGGGCCATGGATTCATAATAATATCTCACATTTACCCAGTATTGAAAGGTTAACCAAGGGCTGACCTATGTATTTTTATTTTATCTTCACAACAACCCTGTACTAGGCAGAGCAAATTGTATAATCCTCATTTATGGAGGAATTATATTCTTTCACAAACAGAAGAACTAAAGAAAGCTAATTAAAATGTTCATACATGATAAGAAGTGTATCTGAAACCTGGTGTAAGAGGAATTCAACTTCTGAAACTACCTACTCTTCTGCCTGGAAATTTTCATTTCTTTTACAATATTTAATATTTAATATAATTGCTAATATAGTAGAGCCAGTGTGCCCAACCTGCACAGAAGCTTCATTTAAATCCATAATTCTTTTCCTGTTCTTTGCAATCAGGATTTAATAAATCAAATTATATAAGCACTCAACATTGAATCCTCTTCTTTTCATGCTGCTGAAAATTTTAAGTGTTTTTAAATCTTTTAGAATGCCATGGTGTTTAATTAAAAAAGAGAGACAAAAGAAACAAACTTCGTAATTTTAGATCTGATTCTTTTGGGAGGTGAAGTAGGAAGTTTCTCCCCCGTGGTAAGAAAAGTTGAAATGGAAGTTGCTAGAAAACACATTTTGTGCCTGTAAGCTTCAGCCTATGAAGCGGCCAGGGCTAGGGATCACGGTTTGAGTCCCGCCTGGGGCCCGTAGCGAGACCTAGTTCCAAAAAATAACTGGGTGTGGTGGTGCGCGCCTGTAATCCCAGCTACCTGGGAAGCTGAGGCTGGGGATTGCTTGAGTGTGTGGTACCCCGAGCAATGAAAGCCTGCGGTTTCATGGGCAAAAACAGCGAGACCTACTCTCAAAAAAAAAAAAAAAAAAAGAAAGAAAGAAAACATTTAAATGCAGACTTCCATTTTTTAGCACAACAACTTCTTAGAGAATTATTTAATTTTTTTTTGGCATTCATGTAAAAATGTTTACTGAGCACCCCATTGTTGTAGGCTTTTGGGGTAAATTTGTGAAGAAAATCCATGCTCTCGGGGAGATTACATTCTTCGCTCAAGATTCTAGAAAAAAGTATTTAGGGATAGCAGAAGAAGTCGTTCTCAGAAAACTGGAATGATGTTTCCTATGCTTGCCCATACTTCTTGTCATTAAAGTTTAGTATTATGAGCAGAACCAAGAATACTGGGTTTTGTATGGCGGCCATGCATGGTTGCCCCTGTGACAGGAGTCTGAACTCTTGCCATTCCCTCTGAGACTGTGAAGCGAAGGAACTAGGGATGCCTTCTAAAGGCCTATATTTTGCAATGAAAGCCCTCAGAGAGCAAGGCTTAGCTATAAAATTTACCTTAGTCTTCATAGTTGGCAGGTTGTAAGACTTGACTATAACTTTACCAAAGGAGAGTGTCACAAAGGGCAGGAGGGTGTCTTTTGACGAAACAGGAAAACAAAGAGCAAGTTGAAACCTGAGTTATCCTGTCCTTTGCCGCTTTGAGGAAGGGAGTGTGGAGAGCTTGATGGGTGCCTGGCCCTCCCAGCAGGGCTGTCTCTGCAGTGGGTGTGGCCGGCGGAGCTGGTGATTTCTCCAGGTCTCCCTCTCTTTGCTGGGGTGCATCCTTCCTATGATACAGATCCCCCACCCCCCGCTTCTGCCATCACCCTTCCACCCATCTGATGTTCCTGGTCTGGTCACTGTCCTTTCCAAGACGGGTCACCTCATGGGAGGAGAATGCTTTGTGTCCACGTAGCTGTGTTCCTTGCTCTGTAGTTGTTTCCTGAGGGGCTGGGCTGGAGTGGCCAAAGTGTGCGCTCCTTCTCCTGGGACAGGTCTGTTTCCTGCCGTGTGTCAGTAGTAAGCTGGCTTCATGTATCTGTCTGGGGGACTTAGTGGCTGCGATTCCAACCCAGAGAGATGAATCTGAACGCGGTGTAGTACTGGAAGCCCACCAGGCTGGGTCAGGGTCTGACCCTGGTGAAGGCCGCTCACAGCCACATGATGACTCCCCGCGGAGTGGTGGGCTCTGCTGCATCCCCCCTGGGTCCCAGAGAGAGGGAGCCCTGCTCTCTGACGTGCCAGGAATAGAATTATTTACTTTTTATATCGATGATCATCTTTACCCCAAATAACATTTTGTTCTGAGGTTTCTTTTGTTTGCTATTGGTAGAGTTACACAGGGTTTCTTAGGTTTAGTATTATTATTTTTTCATCACGACAAATGCATTTTATTCAAACAGTGTATGGCTGGATTTGTTGGGCCAATTAATTATTTACACTGAATAGTTTGTTTACATTGTTCTGATAATGGATATATTTGAACTTATTTCTACAGTCCATTTTTGTATTTTCTGTAAATCATGCTCTTTATTTCTTGTTTCTTTCCCATCTCTTTTGCTTCTTGTAAGGTTAACAGCCTTTCTTTATCCTCCTTTGTTTTTTCCTTTAATTTTCTACCTTATTTAGAAAAAATTAATAATGCTATTATAAAATCAATAATAAGGTAACCTTAGCTCTTTGGCTTCGGTTGCCTTCATTCTCCACTTAGTCTGTCTTACAGGTTTTTATTGTCTAGTAACTTTGTTTCTTTTGCCATCTTCCTTCCCCCATTTACTATTCTTTTTACTTATTGTGGTACAGGTAGTGTTATTTCTTTGTTTACTTATGTTTTACCACTTAGTAAAATGACTTTTTGCAGACCACTTCTTCTTTTTGAGTTCAATTTCCTTTTTTCTTTAGTCATTCTTTTACTCAACAGCAGTCTTCATGTGAAAAATAACTTTGTTTCACCATTCATTTTTTATAATTCTGTAGCTGCAACATATTCTTTGGGTTGTTCTCTATCTTCCTTCCACACTTTGGTAATGTGTTTCTTGTTGATACCTGTTCTTGAAAACTGTTGTCAGTAATCTGTCTTTCTCATTGGTTGCACATTTAAAATTTATTCTTTTAAATAAATTTTATGCTTCATTGTGTAGATGTGTGTGTATGTGTGTGTTTAAAATTCAATTATTTGAAGTAGTTCTGGTTCCTGCATCATAACATTCATGTCTTCTATTCTTAAAAATACCAGGTAATTCATTAAAAAATATATTCCTTCCTTCAGTCCATGCTCACTTTTCTTTCTGAAACTGATTAGAAAAGTATAAAGTTTTCTTTTCTCTTAAACTGTCTTTTATATATTAACCCCCTTTTCTCTTTCTGCTAGTCTAGTGACTTCTTTAGACTTATCTTTCAGTTCATTAATTCTTTCTTCAGTTATTTTGACTTCTTCTATGGTTCACTGAGTTTTTCATTTCAAAAAAGATTCAATTTTTCATTGCTTGAAATTCTTTTTGGTTCTCTATATTGACCTCTTTTTTTTCCTAATGTGTTTTGTTATATCCCCCCCACCCCCCGTATGATCTGGACTTGGTAATATATGAACAGAGTATAAATCTAATTTTATTCAACTTCTTATTTAAATCTGATATATGATCTGGCTTTTTCCCTGCCCTTTGGATAAAATCTTAGGCAAGCCACATAAATGTTCTGATTACTGTTAGATAATGAGGCATCTTGGGATTACGTTTAGAACAAGAATAGTCTTGCTTCAGTAATTGTAATGTCCTACCTGACATAATAATTAAAATTCTGAAGCTCATTCAAAATTAAAATTTCTCTCTTTCCAAAGCTTGGCTTTTTCCATCTGGGAAGCCCCAAATGAGTGTGATATTCTCTTTCTTTTTAGTGTCTTAAGATATAGTGCAGGAGATTACTGGTACTGTCTCAATCTGACTTTGGAACTTTGTGGGTAGCAAATATTCAATACAATCACTGTCTTTCAAGGTATGTGTTTTTCTGGGTTTCTCAGACAATATGCCACCAACACCACCACCACTATCTCCACCACCACCTTTAAGATACTATTGCTGCCATTCCAAGGAAAGTCTCATTTATAGCCAACTGCTTCCCTCTCCGGTCTTGGCCTGGACCCTCTTGCTGGAACACCTCTTCTCTCACCTGTTTTGCAGACTGGAGGGCACAGGCAGCCTCCGCTGGGAGAAGCTGCTTCACAATCACTTGCCACTTGTACAAGTGAGGTCTACTATGTCGCCTTAGAATACAAGCTCCTTGTATCTGTTTTATTCTAGACCTTTAAGGCAATTGTCAAATCTGAGAAGCAGCGAAAACCATTAAAACATATTTTAATAACAAAAATTGTATTATGAAAGTTTTAAGATACATTCCATTGTAGGAAAAACATTTAATAAATTTAGACATTCAGTATGGATATCAATGTTTTCAGAAAATTCAGATACAGAGTATTTCCATCACCTCAGAAAACTTTTTTGTGCCTGCTTCCATGGAACCCTGTCCCTCTGATTTCTATCACTGTCTTCAGTTTTCTTTGTTCTAGGGCCTAGTAGAAATAGAATCATAGATTATATCTGACTTCTTTCATTCAACATAATGCTTTTGATATTCATCCCAGTTTTTCCTGTATCAGTAGTTCATTACTTTAAGAATTATTTAACATTTTTTTAGCATTATTGTAGTCCCCATATTTCTCCCACCACCATATCACCTGTGACCCATGACCATATTTCCCTGTGTTCCTCTTGAAGCTGTGACCCCAACATGGGCAGTGTATTTGGTCATAAAATTTAGGCATTGGCATTAGTTGTGTCTGAAAAACACAGAGGTAAAAGATGGCCTAAACAGGATAAGGGTACTTCCTTCATTTACTTTGTTGCAAATTGCAGATGGGGAAGAGAAAATGAATCACCAAGAGGGTATGTAGAAGGAAATTGGACCCTCTGCTTCAGGAGGGCAGAGGGAAGAGAGAGAGGGAGAGAGAGAGGGTAAGGAAGAGGGAGAGGGAAAGGGAGAGGGAGAGAGAGGGAAAGGAAGAGGGAGAGGGAAAGGGAGAGGGAGCAGGAAAGAGAGGGAGGGAGAGGGAGAGAGAATGAGAGGGAGAGAGAATGAGAGAGAGAGGAAGAGGGAGAGGGAGGGAGAGGGAGAGAGAGGGAGAGAGGGAGCGAGAGAGGGAGGGTGAAAGGGAGAGAAGGAGAGAGAGGGGGAAAGGGAGAGGGAGAGAAAGAGGGGGAGAAAAAGAGGGAGAGGGAGAGAGGGGAAGGGAGAGGGAG
>PVHY01011373.1:0-48260 GCA_004024945.1 Uropsilus gracilis
ACTCCAGCCCTGCACCCCTCCCACTCCAGCCCTGCACCCCTCCCACTCCAGCCCTGCATCCCTCCCTCTCCAGCCCTGCATCCCTCCCCCTGTGCTCTGAACTCCCTGCCCCGCTCCCCACCCACTCCCACTTCCCTTCATGCACTCCCTTCACCGCAGTAGTAGACACTTTCGAAATATCCCACAAACTGCTAAAGGGTGAGGAAAGGGTCGGAATCCTAAAGTCAGGAAGCCGGGGGAGGGAGCAGAGCTCTGGGGAAGAGCTCTGGGCATCTCGGACACGGTTTTCGAAACTCAGCTGCGCCTGTGCTCCGGCTGGCGGCTGGCGGGAACACCACAGTGATTTCCTCTTTTAAGTCCCATCCAGTGGTGCCAGGTCTTCAGACCCTCAACTAAAACTCCCAGCTGAGCATGCATCGCTTCTCCACTCACTTGGATTAGCAACATTTGCTATCCCTGCCAAATGTAATTTAACGGGCACCTTCCAGTGAAGAGCTGGTATCTCAGGCATCTTTTGCCTAAAATCTCTGACTTGAGCTTTGGCTAACTTAACAGCTAGAAAGAAATCAGTCTCCAAAAACTCCCTAGCAGGGTCTCTAAAAATATATTAAGCAGAGACTTAAAGTTTTTGGTGCTCAAACATTTGAAATTCAGGACTTGAAATTCAATACCTCTCTAGGGCCTGGGGTAGTCCCTTGAATAGGCCTTTGAATTTGGAGATTCTGACCAGTTTCCTCTCTGTACATGTATCTTCAGCTGTTGGCCAAACTTTTTTCAGTTTTCCTTTTGATGCTGACATTAATGTGTAAGAGGCACCATGCGCTCAGGACTTACTGCGTGCCTGGTTTTGGTTCTCATTCCCACAACTCTGCTTATTCTCCTCATTTTAAACACGAGGACCCAAGTTCTGAGACACTATCAAGTGTCAAAACGGGAATGTGATGGCAGTTACGAAACACTAGAGCAGATGGCAGCCTGTTTCAGCTGAAATGTTACTTCCTCAAAGAAGCTCCGCCTGAACCTGCACAGGATGCGCTCTCATATCCTTAACCTTTGAGAACTTGATTGTTCTCCTTAACTTTTGAGAGCGTATTTGTTCCTAGTGTCAATGTTGCTTCACGTTGGCCTCATCTGCTAGATCAGAAACTCCATGAAAACAGAGATGGGGTTTGTCTGATTTTACCGAACTAGCCAAAGCTCGTGGCAAGTGTTCTTAGTAGGTAGTAAACATCCAGTAAATATCTGTTGAGTAAGCAAATAACACTAAAATCTTTAGAATTTTTCCACTTAGATTACACCACGAATAAACAATGAATAAAAATAAGTTAATTGAAGTGTATAGCTAATTTGCATCGTTGTCCAGCCTGATGCAACTTAAAAGTTAAATGTATATAGTCAATAGAGGAAGATTATAGTTTGGAGATGTTGTGTTTGTGGCATCAGTTACTATTTGTAGCCTGAATCAGGTTCAAATCCTACAATTACACATTAAATAAACCTCAGCTATAAGCACTGGACCTTGAGGAGGTCATGTGGTGGCAAAGTGCAGGTGCAGAAGCAGGAACTTACTTGCTTTTCCAAGCATTGTCATGGCGTTGACCTTAACACCTGATTGCCTGCACCTGTTGTTGTGGAGCAAAGGTCACACCAATGTCTTTGAAATATTTAGAAAATTTGAAAAGTGCATCATGGATTTTTCTAAATAGTGAATCCTTGTGAAGTGCTGACATGTGGAGCAGCGTGGGCAAGTGCATGTGAGTTACTAATATGAAAACTGAAAAACACATAAATGAAGGAAGCAAAGAAGAGCAACTTGTCCATATGATGTTCTGCTGACTAAGAGCAAATGATTTTGTATCCCTGGACTTCGGTTAGCAGAAATTGTCATTTTGGGGACACATTTTAGTCACCTTCATTTTTATGGTTAAGTTCCAGCTTCTATACGTCCTAGCTATAGCCCCTTTACAAATAGCCTAGGGCTGCAGCTTGGAAGGGTGTGAAGTCTTGATGTGAAATCCTTTCAACCACCTGAGCCTTGATTTTCTCATCTACAAAGTGCAGTTGACTGCATGTTTCACAGTGCTTTTTTTAAAGGATGAATTGACTTAATATCTGTAACACATATAGCTATATACACAATTTATAGTTAAATGTTCAACAGAGGAATTTTTGGACTGTTATTACTTATCTAATCTTCATAAAACCTTGTAAAGTTGATTTAGACCCAGTTATTTGGTTTTAAGTCTGGAACTTTTCCATTATATAATTCAGATTCGGTAAATCACAAATCACTTGATAATAATGATACAGAAATAAAAACCATCCAAAAAACTGGGATGGTTCTTGTGAATCATTTAAGGATTATAAAATGGTATCATTTCCATGTGGTCTTTGAATTTCATTTCAGTAATGACATGGGGTTTCTAGGAATCCACAAAGGACCTTTCTGGTTAACAACTACAAATACTTGTAAGATAACCAACTCATTTCAGGGCATCTTCAGAAAATAATCTTTTTTCATTATCGAGAAAGATAAGATTTTCCCAATTCAGAAACCCCTTAATGGGACAATCTCTTGACACATGAATCTTCATGTTGTATACTTGTGCTATTATCAAATTAAGCCTTACTAAAGTTAAATTCTGGTTTTAATAATTTAGTGATCAAACTATATTCTACACAAAGAAAAACTATAAGCAAATATGTACCAGGGCATGGAAAGAGAATTAACATGTATTATGTTCAAACTGCTCTTGAAAGTGCTTTTACAATATTCATTTATTCATCTAGTCCTTCAAATATTTATTAGATGCCTACCATATGCCAAGTGTTGAACTAGGCAACTGTGAGCAGCATGCAGGAATGATCCCTGCCTTCTGGAACTTCTAATTTTACAGGGGAAGCAGACTGTATTTTAAAGTAAAAAATTCACAAAAATTTTACAAGTAGGGTGAGTACTTCAGGATGATCATGATGCATCATGTGTACATCAGAGGATTTAAAGGTCAATTGCCTAGTTGTCTACTTATCTTTAAGATCTCAATTTAAATATCATCTCTGCAGGGAAACCATGCAAAGGTGAAGAGTCTTTCAAAGCTGAGGACGTGGCATGTGCAGAGGTTCTTTGATACAGGGAGCATGAGGTGTAAGATGACTGAAAGAAGACTGGCATAGTTGGACCAGAAAGAGAGAAGGGCAGTTGGGGAAATAGAGAGTGACATTATAGAGACTTTTGACATCTTTAGAGCATGGAAAGTCATTGAAAAGGTTTCATATCTAGGATGAAGGGATGTGATGGGATCAGACTTTATTTTAAAAGTCAAACTAGGTTTTCTGTTTTCTCTCTTTATAGAATAGAATATAATCTGTTTATGGAATATGGATGCACATTTCTCTCTATAGACAGAATTTCTAATTTTCTTCCATTAAGCTTATGTCTACATTTAGTCTGTATCTATATATATTTCTCTCTGTGTCTGTAGGAAAGTGAGAACCTAGTTTCAGTAAATGAGCTGTCAAAGAAATGAGGTGTCAAAGAAAGCAGAAAGAACTCATAAGTTCCCTAGAACTCATAAGTTCCCTCAGTCTCACACAATAACCAGTGGGTTATCTGTGAATGAAGAAACCACCAGATGATTGCAGCCTTAGTGATTTGAATCCCACCAAGTCTGGACTTTCCACTGGAGGCCCAGATATTGTGGAGCTGAAACAAACCGTCCTCACCATGTCCAAATTCCTGATCTTCGGAATTCATGAGTGTTGGCAAAATGGTTCTTGATTTTTTATCACAAATTTTCAAGTGGTTTGTATACAGCAAAAGAAAAATGAAATAGAGAAGCATTGTGCTGTTTTATCTACTTTTTTATATATTCAAAGTGATCCTTAATAAAAAGCTTTTTAAGTTTGTGCAGTTTTTACAAAGAATGTTAGAAATATACCATCATATTGTCTAAAGAGTAAGCTGCAGCCGGGCACAGTGGCTCGTGCCTGTAAGCTTCAGCCTATGAAGTGGCTGGGGCTAGGGATTGCAGTTCAAGTCCTGCTTGGGGCAACACAGCGCAAAAAATACAGTCCCAAAAAATAGCTAGGCGTGGTGGTGCGTGCCTGTAATCCCACTACCTGGGAAGCTGAGACTAGGGATTGCTTGAATCTATGGTGCCCCGGGCAAAGTGAGCCTGCGGTTCCATGGGCAAAAATAGTGAGACCTAGTCTCCAAAAAAAAAGTAAGCAGCAATTAGGAATTTTACTCTCTGGTGACAGGATCCTCAGAAGTGTCAACTCCTTACTCATACCCATACAGAGAATATGAAAACCAGGGACTATCTTGGTGACTTTTCTTGTATTACATTAATGGAAGACAGAATATGGTGAAATAGTAGGGGGCAATTTCAATGTAATTCAGAGTGAAAGGATCAAACTAGAATAAATTATGGTTTCTGTGTAGATTTTATGTCCACAGAAGCAGCTCAAACCCTTATTTCTCCTTTATGGATATTAGTATTAGGGACAATTCTTTTCTATCACATTAATTAACTTTCTAGAACAGATTGACAAAGTTAAAGACATTTATACTTTCTTCTTATCTGTGCTTTGTGAAGGAGTATGTATTGTCTTTTATCAAAATAGAATATTCTTTATTTTGTTTATAAAATAAATTCATGTTAAAAAGTACTATTTCTAGAAGCAACTCAAGTACTCATCAACAGATAAAGTATAAATAAATGTAGTATATGTATTTAGTGGGATGTTTTGCAACTAGGGTGTACCTTGAGGACATTATGCTAAGTGGAATAAACCAGTTATTTAAAAAATAATAACTGGGAAATAAGCAAACAAACAAACAAACAAAAGATTAATGTGTGATTCCACTTCAGATCTGCAAGGTGGGAAAAAAAGAAACAACTGGAGCTCTGGTTCATTCATCAAGGTGAATGTACTTACCGCTACTGAATTGTATATTTGAAGAAGGTATGGATGGTGAATTTTATGTTATATGTTTTTTACCACAATTAGAATTCTTTAATTATTATATATAGAAAAAAACAATTATCTCCATAATCTTGGAGCCTAGAAAAAAATCAACATTAATTGATATATATCCTTTCATATTTTTTCTTATGAACACACACACCTATATTTTAATTAACTATGGGATCATGCCATCCCCCCACTTACCTGTGAGAGGCTATCTTTTCATTCACTAAATATGTTTTCATGTTACACCACTTCAGTGGCTGCAGTGTTTTTGTGAACTTAGGTGTGTGGCAGAATAAAACTTAGTCAGTGACTTGAAAAAAGTATCTCAAGAATCCTTTACCTTATTAAAAATCATTGGGATCCTGAAGTTTTTGTGGTTATGTCTAGATATTAAAACTGAAACAATTTTTAAAAATGTATTCAAAAGGATGCCTGTACTTACATGTTTATAGCAGCACTATTTACAATAGCCAAGATTTGGTAACAACCCAAATGTCCCCAAACTGACAAATGGATGAAAAAGTTATGGTATATTTACACAATCAAATGTTATTCAGCAATCAAAAAAGACAAATAAGATGTATTTGTGATAACGTAGATGGATGTAGAAGAAATCATGCTAGTGAAAATAAGCCAGAAAGAAAAAGATAAAAAACAGGATGGTGTTACTTTTAGATAGGTATAGGGAAAAGAAACAAAAGGGCAAGAAAAAAATCAAAACTAACAAAATGATGACAGACCTAAAGCATGCATCTAGGGAGGGCAAAGGAGGGAAAGAGAAATCAGGAAGGGACAAGTGCAAAAGATCAAGATGATGGTTCATGGGTGATATGGTGGTAGGAAAATCCTGGGAACTACAACAATGTAAAAAATATATAGATACATATAAATAAATAATAATAATAATAATAAGTGCATTTTTCATTTAAAATGTCCATGATAAACACATTGGTATTAGTAAATAACATTTTTAGCAAGAATAGCTATTTCTATAAGACAACATTAGCGAAAAGGATGACCTTGTTTTACTGCTACAAATCTTCATATCTAGCTCAATAAACAGCAACTGTATTATCACAGCAACTTCTGAGGTCAGTCTGTTGCATTACGTATCATGTAAAGCTGCACAATTCTTTCATAAGAGAATGAAAATCAGAAGAACAAAGAATATCTTAGTATGAAAAGAGTCCTCCTCCTGACTCCTCTCAAGGGTGTCCAGGACCCTTAAGAAACAGTGGACCCCTGTTACGATCTGCTGTTTTAGAGATATTACTTTCAGTCTTTAAATTATTTAAAAATTCTTTTAGATTTCAAACATTGTTCATGTTTGTATGGTTGTTGATGCCCTCAGGAGTGCCCTCTCCTCCCTCTGATCACCCCCTCCAGTCACCCCGACTCTCTGTTCTTGTTGTGTGTTGATCCATATTTAATCTTTTGGTCTCTTCTTTTTCTGGATCTATGACCTTTTCCTGGGTATCTGTGTTCCTGGGACACCGTTGACCATGCTGCTTGGATTTCCAGTCTTATCTTTGCCTCGGGCAACCAGTCCAAGCTCATTTGCAACCTACCAGTGCTGCTCCTTGCTGTTTGTCTCTTCCGTTCTGTGTTCTGTGCATTTCACTGCTTCATCACTTGAGGTTCCAGTCTCTGACTTAGGGAACCTGAGTCACTGCCATTGTCCATAGAGAAGTTCCTCCATAGGAACAGACATCAGCAGCTGGTTGGTTCAACTCATCACATTTCTCTTGATTTGCAACTCATTTGTGGGGCCACTACCCCGTTTTGTGGTCTTCCACCCCCATGGAAAAGACAGGATGGGGATATGGCGCTGTCTCTCTGAAGGCATATCTGAGCCAGAATTTTGGCTTCCAGTCTCCCAATGATGTTGTAGGTGTACTTCTATGTTATGGCAGCACTAAAATTGGTGTGACAGTCCAGTGTCTGGTGGTTCTCTGGCACATGTTTTGGTAATGCCCAGGAAATGTGTGTGTCCATGATCTTTACTCATTCCATACACATCTTCTGTGTCTGAAGCCCCCCTCCCACCCACCCCAGCCCCCTACTGACCTACTCCTCCCTCCCCCTGATCTGTTCAGGTGGTGCAAACAGCCTCCCCTGTCCAAACTGTCTGCTAACACAGGCATGGCCCCCTCCACCCCAAGAAAGGGTGTGGAGAGGGTGCTCTCAGGCTGGTGAGGCACCGGGATGGCCCTGGATTTTTTTTTTTTTTAATAGCAACTTTGCTGAGGATTTCGGTCATATGTCACTTCGCAGCTGGGATACATTTTGAGAGGTGTGGATGTTTAATTATGTAAATCTAGAAGGTATAATCTGTTATGCACCTAGCTCAGTAACCTAGTCTATCAGGGCTATTGTCATGGATGCCCCTGGCCAGTGACTAAAATATTAGACAATGTTTATTATAATTGACTAAGTTGTAAGATATTTAAAGCCCACTTCATGGTGATTTGATATAAAAATACATTGTGAAAGAATTCCACCATCTAACACATCTGTTACTGCAGATATTTATCTTTTTGTTTGTTAAAAACATTTGAGTTCAACTCACTAGGCAAATTCTAATGATACAAGTTTGTCAACTACTGAAAGTTCGTATCGTTTCCCAACTTCCCTGTGTGTTTTTTTCATTCTCACCTTCCTTTCTGAACAAATGACCAGTCAGCATTCTCCTTCAGGAGAGGAATGTGACAAAACCCGGAAAAAAAAAAAAAAAAGAAAAAGAAGAAGAAGAAAAGCTTTCCTTTCCATAAGCTGAAACCTAAATCCATTAAGGAAATTATATGAGGTACATCACATGTAAGACTTCACCGTAGTATGATTTCCACACTTAGTACACTTTGTGATGTACATAGAAAATCACAAAATTTCTTGGGAACTCTGGGAAAGCGAGAAGTGCTTTGGAGGGAATCTGTGCATTTGGTGGGAAACACATTCTATTTTATATATTATAAAATGATCATAAATAAAATGCAGAGCATGTGTTTGCGAAATATTTAATTTTTATATAACTTCCAAGTACCATCTCTTCCATTTTCTTAACAAAAGACTTGGTCTTGTTTTCATGAACAGAACTTTTTTTATAGCCAAGAGCTGTGTTTGGAACACTGTCCATCACTTCGATTAAAACTTTAATTATGCTCTCTTCAAAATCTTGACAAAAACTGATCATAGAAACAAGTAATAAATGATTTAAAAAAAACTCTTCACAGCTCTTAACAGTAGCAATTCTGCTAAAAGACTCTCACAATCCCTTTTCTTTTATAACAAAGATAATGTTGAAATTCCCTGCACAATGGATTTTTAGATACAACAGAACATTTTCACCATAAAGTTTTCAAAATATTAATAAAGAAGCACTTGGCAGAAAAGACTTGCAGATGGCCAAAACCAGATTAGCCAAAAACTGTTCCAGCTGACACCTGGCTATGTGAACAAACTAGAACACCTGACCTGGAAGAAATTCCCACCCATCACCTGTCTGCTCCCTACATTCACTCCACTGTACAAGCATAGCAGGATTTAGATATGACCTTATAGAAAAGGTTAAATTCTTGGTTGACTGAGATTGTATCTATTCTTTTTGTAAGATGGGCTCAAAATAAAATCTAGTTGTTAAAAAAATTCTCTAAATATTTAAAAGATGGTTTTTTTTTTAAATTTTGTACTAGTGCACTTGAATTTGTGTTCTGAGATTTATTTTTGTCACAGTACTTATTTGATATGCTTCCAAATATTTATTATGTTAAACAACATTTTGGGAAACTTATTTCCACATAATTTTTTTTTTAGCTGAGGAGTTGCCTCCTTAGCATATTGTTATTTTTCAGCTAAGGTATGATTCTTTCCTTAGACTAAATGCTAAAGCAGACCCGCTGAGTTAAAAACATGTAGTATGTATGTATGCATGTCTCTCTCTCTCTATCTATGTATCTATGTATGTATGTATGTATGTATGTATGTATCTATCTATCTATCTATCTATCTATCTATCTATCTATCTATCTATCTATCTATCTATCTATCTATCAAGTAAAAGACTGAGCCTGTTCATGGGTGATAAGGTGATGGGAGAACCTCAGGGTAGACAGTGATGTAATATATATATACACAGATATAGATGTACAATCAATTAAAAAATAAAGTTAAAAAAGAAAAATATTAAAATAGTTTGATTGGTCATCACTTTATCACTTTATTTAAAACTTGTAAGCATAGAGGGAAAAAATGAAAAAATTATACACTGAGCAGAAAGCCTCACTTACATTCTGCAATTAACATTTTGCTATGCTCTATCATGTGCCTATACGTTTAACCATTTTTTTTATCCATCCCATTCATCAAACTATATTATTTTTAAATTGAGAAATAGTCTCATAAATGTATAAATATATATACATAAATATATAATGTAATAAACTCACCCTTTGAAAGTATACATTTCAGTTGGGCACAGTAGTGTGCACCTGTTATCCCAGCTACCTGGGAAGCTGAGGCTAGGGATCACTTGAGTCTGTGGGTTCAATACAACCCTGGGCAACATAGCAAGACCTAGTCTCAAAAAAAAAGGGTACATTTCATGATTTCTAGTGCAATCTCAAGGTTGTGTAGCCGTTACAAAGGTCTAATTGCAGGATGTTTTTATTATCCCCAGAAGAAATCCTGTAGGCAGTCACTGTGCATTGCCATTTACTTTCTGTCTCTATGGGTTTATGTATTCTAGACTTTTGACACCAAACATTTCATAATACATGGCTTTTTGTATCTGGCTTCTTTTATTTGGTACAATGTTTTCAAAGTTTATCCATCTTGTAACATGAATCAGTACTTTATTCCTTTGTTCTAGTAATATTTCTAATATTCTAGTAATATGGTTATATCACATGTATGTGCCCATTAATCAGTTAAGAGACATCTGTGTTATTTCTTTTTTTTTACCGTTATGCAGGATGCTTTTATAAACACTCATGTGGCAGGCTTTGTGTGTGTGTGTGTGTGTGTGTGTATCTATATGCTTTTAATTCTCTTGGGTAAACATCTTATATCTTAGGAATGGAATAACTGAGTCATATGTTAACTCCATCTTTCACATTTTGAAGAACTGAAAAATTGTTTTCCAAAGTGACTGTAGCCTATTATATTTCCACCAATATACGTAAGGGTTCCAGTTTTTCTGAATCATTGTGAGTGCTTGTTATTGCCTGTCTTTTTCATTGTAGTCATCCTAGTGGATGTATTGTGATATTTCATTGTGGTTTTGGTTTTCAGCTTCCTGACAAATAATGCTGGACATTTTTTCATTCTATTGGCCATTTGTATATTTTTGTATTTTGACCAATACATAATCACAAACTATGATTCCAGAAAGTTCCTTCAAACCCTTTCCCAATATACCCCTGTCCCCAGTCCCAGAAGTAATTACTATTCTGACTTCATTCATCATGTATCAGTTTTGTCTGTTCTGGAACTAAAAACAAAATCACACACAATATACTCTTACATAATGTTTCTTTTACTTGGCAAAATGTCCTTTTTCCCACCCCTCCCCAAAATGTCTTTTAAATTAATTAGGTTTTTGCACATAATTTCTGTTGTAAAGATATACTACAGTTGCCCATCTGTTTTCCTATAAATGGGCATTTCCATTTGCTGCCAAGTTTGGGCTAGTATGAACAAAACTGTTAACATTCCCAACTCACTCTCTTTGTGGACATATATTTTAATTTCTCTAAAGTAACTAAAGTTTCCTTTTGATCTAGTGGTTAGGATTCAACACTCTCTAAAGTAAGTAACTAGGAGTGGAATTGTTTGTTCATAGAGTCATTATGTAAGTGCAAAATGTATTCTCAAGTGATTGTACCATTTCACACCCTCATGAACAATGGATGAAAGTTCTCAGTGTTCTGCATCCTAATGAACATTTAATGCCATCAGTTTCTAAAATTGTTCCTACCTATATAAGATGCTGATCTTATGCCTCTGTAAGTTTAATTTTGATTGCTCTAAAGACCAATACTTTTTAAGTACTTCTTTTCTTTTAGGAAATGATTGTTCAAATTTTCACTTGTTGTACAGCACTTTACATATAAAAAGGGGGCTCTATCATTTCTTCAGTGCAGAAATGACTGCAGAAAGAACTGTTGGTTCTGCAAAATGACCCACCTCCTGGAATGACTTTAAATAAAAAGCGTTCAAAATTCAATTACACAAAGGATTGTAGACATGGAAGTATGAAAAATAGAAGGGGAAAAATTTCAACTTTTATTAAAGCGTAGTAGTAGGTATAATTTTTGTCTCTTCTCATGTTTACTGCTGAAATTATATCTATTTATCATATTTATGGCAATGGTTATATCTATCCATTTGAACAGAGGATTAGTTCCCAGTGTTCTCAGTACTATCAGTTTATTTTAGAATTATTAGTATGCTTTCTAGGTGGAAAAAGAGACCACCCCCAGATATTTCTTTTTATATTCAAGCATAGAACAAGAATCTAAAGAAAACAAAATGGTGATGTCATGAGTTTTGTTGTTGACACTGTTATTGTCTTACTAGCATAAGGCAGATCTACTGAGAAAAGGAAAACTTTGATGTTAAAAAACTGGCAACAACAAATGCTGGTGAGGATGTAGGATGCTATTAGAAGTTCGAACTGCTCAGGTCACAATGGAAAACTGTGTGGAGAGTCCTTAAAACACTAAAAATGGAACTGCCATTTGATTCAACTCCTGAGATATACCCAAAAGACACAGAAACAATAATTTGAAGAGAAACTTGACTTTCTATGTTTGTTGCAGCACTACCTACAGTAACCAAGATATGGAAATAACCTAAATGACCCAAAACAAATGAATGGTTCAAGAAGACACACAAAATGGAATACTACACAGAGATTAAAAACAACAAATTCATGCCATTTGTGGAAATGTGGATGGAGCCAGAAGGGATTGTGCTAAGTGAAACAAGTCAGAGGAAAAACAAGGAAAATACTGAATTGTCTCACTTATAGGGGGAATATAAGAAAACTGAACAAAGGGTAAGAAAAAAAATGCAATACTTGCAAGCAAACTACAGATCTAAGACATACAGCAGGGAAAGAAGAGGGAGAAAGATCAAAACAGGGGAGGAGGGAAGAGCATAAGGGACCATGGTTCCTGGGTGCTGTGGTGGTGGGAGGATTATAGGGATTACACTGAGGGAAGAATATTGTACAAAAATATTGTACAATCAAATATTGTACAAAAATGAGCAATGATACAAGAAAATAAAAAACAATTAGTGAAAAAGAAAAAAGAAAGTGGGCACTTTTATCATTCAGTCCTTGAATTTTAATCTTTAACTGAAATGACCTAGAGGGAATGAGACTACTACCTTTTATTATCTTTTTACCTGTGTGTGTTTTAGATGCATATTGATTGATGGCTCAGTTCAAGCAACTGTCATACTTTTATTAGTCAATGGTGTGAATGCAGGTGTCAAACACAATTCCATTTTTTATTTTTATTGTAAGCTTTGGGGAAAGTTCTAAGTCCACATAATTTATTGTGCAGTAACAATGACTTTCTTGGCACATTTAGTCTGTTCAATGCCAACAATGGATACTGTAACAGGAAAAATTTTGACTGACTCCTGCCACTCAGTGATCAATGCATGATATAGCTTGTGATTTAGTTTGTTAGTTATAATGAGGTTACAAGTAAACTGAAGGTTATAACTTTACTTAGAAAGGTGTCTGAACTGTTTATATTTAAATTTTATGCACTATGACCATAAGATTAACAGCATGAATTAAAATGTGTCTTTTAAAGTCTGTAATGAGAGATCATTACATATTTATTGACTTGTTTGTACATGGAGGTACTTATAACATGGAAGGTTTTAAGTAACAATGGTAGAGAGGTACAATGTATTATCCTTTTGGTGAAAATAAAGTCACTTGTATATAGTTCCTGAATCTCTGAGTAAAGATTAATACATCTCTGAACTGTATTAATGAGCTGTATTAATGAGCTCTGAAGTAAATGATTAATACAGGGTATAATTGGTTTAATCAAGGTTTTATATTGGAAGTAAGAAAAATGCAGTGACAAACTGCTGCAGTTCATAATTGGGCTTGTTATTTGTACAAAAACAATTTTTCAAAGTAAATTATATTCTGTTGCTTCCTACTGGCCATCAGCAAGAGCCCTACTGCTTAGATGCTATTTAATTTATTTATATTTGCAAAATCCTTGACATTTTTGTTTGCAATTTTTTTCTTTTGCAATGTATTAAACCAAGTTTGAGTGTTACAGTATTTCAATTGAAAAACTGTCAAGTTTTTTCTTGTAAAATTTCTTTACTTGTAAAAATCATCTTATTCTTTAATCCTGTACCTTAAGATAAAAAGTACATTTTGACTGAGGTTTAGTATTTAAATAAATGAGAGCTATATGCTCTTTAAGGTAGTAAAATTTTTTTAAAAATACAGAATTTTATGAATTCAGATATTTAACTATTTGAAGAACCAAAGAAATGCAAATGCATAAGCATGATGGAACTATCTGAAAGGGGTGTGAGCTCTGAAACTAAAGGTTAGGGCCTGATAGAAATCATACCCAGGGATGTGGGCAGAATGATCATAGTCATACCACAACTTTCTTAGACTCTAGTCACTTAGGCCTTTGTAGGAAAAAGTACTAAAAATGATTACTTAGTATTTAGTATCTCATTGTATAAAGATGAACATAATCTAAACTTGATTCTATATTTTATAGTCATTTTTATCATATTAATAGTTTTCTTCTGATTTTAAAAGAAATTAGATTATATTTGTGGGCACCTACAAGAACAGTGGGTCGTAGATGGGTGCTGTGCCACTCTGTCTCATGCATAGCTCAGCCTTTGTTATTAATCTTCCAAAATTACAGCATAAAGAAACCTCTAGGGGCTATCAAAGGGAACTTGACCTGGGTCAAGAGGGCGAGAAATGTTGCCCTGGATGACACCTGTCATTCAGGACCAGTGTCAGGGCTAAAGCTCTGATTCTCCTATTACCCATTGAGCATTTGAGAAGGCAATTCCCAAAGAACTTGGAATAACATCATCTTTGGCATGGGCATCTCTCAGCCTCAGAAAGCATTATATTTTAGAGTGTTTAGAAAATCATACTTATACATGAATATTTTGGGAACTGCACACACTTGATATTTAAGTGTTTAAGAGAAATTGACCCTAGAGTTGTGAGGTCCATCTTCCCAAAAGAGTCAGAGATTCAGTGTAGGTCTTTTGTCACCTTGGTATGGGAACTAGAGGCCCATCAAGGTTGCGAGATTCTGCTTTAAAGAATGTAATAAGGACTAGGAGAATCTTCTGTCCTTGCATTAGTCCTATGCCTTCCTAGTCGTTGAAGATAGTTTTCTGTCCCCAGTTTTGTCTTTGTCCTATTGGAAAAGTAATCAGCTTCCTTTTTATGCCTAGAAGAATGTGGTTTGGAGGGGTTGGTGGGGGGGGTGTGTCTCATCCAGTTGTAGGTTTCATGTGAAACATGAATCAGTACACAGCAGCATGTTCTTTTAAAACCCCTTCTCATCTCCTATGTGAAGTCCCTCCCTGCTTTGATTCCCCAGGTTCCTAAACACAAGATAAATATCCCTGGTGCATTATATTACTCTTTAGAATGAACTACTATGCTAATTACCCATTTGTATGTATTGAATTGATTTTTCCTCCACTAACCTCTCTGATGCTGTCTTGCATAATTTGAATACTAATTTTTTAAATGAAAAGAACTTTGTCTCTATACAGAAAAGTCAACCATGAGGACATTAAAAAAATTGCAATGACATTATATATTGCCATAATGGAGGAAATGTGCTTTAGATGAGCAGTGAGACCAGCAGGTTACAAAAAGAGGTAGGTGAAATAGGAGTTTACTCCTCTGTCCAAACCTCATATTTTTGGGCTTCAGTCCTAAGTACAAACTGTATCTATGAAGTCATATGGCATATGCTCTAGTCACTGGCACCCAATGTCAAAATCTTGTGTCAATCAATGTACTATAATAACCTTTTTATAAAATACACTTAAAAACTTATCATCAGAATCTGATCTCTCAAATATACCTTCCACATTGGCCTATACCCTCTGTTTTTGCATTATTTATCTGGTTATTTATTTCACCCAAATTCCTATTTGGACTCCCCAGGTGCAATTAGAGCTCTTGGAAGCAGACTCCAAGTTTTAAGTCACTAGGGTCCTATTTACCCTAATTTACAGAATATGATGCTTTAAATGGAGCCCCAGTGGCCCAGAATAAATGGCTACCCCTTCAAATGACCTAATTTGCATCCCAAGCATGATTTAGCCACCCAGAAACATCTAGAATTCTATTTTTATTTATCTCATTAGCTAACTTTCTAGTTACTTTGATAACTATTCTTGGAGTAACCATATCATATTGCTTGGATAAGGGAAATAGCAAAATCACTGAACTAATGTGAACTGTTTTAAGTTTTTATATGAGTATATATTCACATGCAGAGTATAATTTTTAAATGTGAATGTCATGATAAACCTCTACATACGTACGTACGTATGTACATATGTAGCTAAAGAGTTAAATCAATTTCACATTTAAAATTACAAAATCTTTGTTCCTTGTGCTATTTTATTTTTGCACACACTGCTTGTTCTTCATGCCACTGGGAACTATCTGCACCTCTCACCTCTCACTGTAAAGTAGGATGCTTTACATGAGGGTCCTGACCTTCTTGCTGTTTTACTGTGTTTCAGAGGAACAGTTTACTTGAAATAAAAGGTTTAAAGGTTTAAACAAACTTCATTGAGGCATAAATGACAAAATATGAACCTTATATTTTTGAATGCATAATTTGATAAGTTCTGATAACTCTACATGCATGAAACTAACACAAAGATACAGTGGAAATTTATGGATTCATCAATATACTCTGTTCAACAGCTCAATCTCTATATAGACATTTTTGTCTATATTGACATTTTGTAAGTTTATAAGAGATATGACAACGTCAGGGCTACAAAATGAGTAGTCCTTACTCTAGAGGGAATGCCCATCACATAAGGACAAAGTCAGTAAATGTAGTTTCTCTTCCCTGGTCTCTGCTGTCAGGGCTCTACAGTGGCGTGAGGGACATAGGTATCATGGAGAGCACTCTGGGTATCAGCTGGCAGACCCCATTTCCATAGAGTTTGATCTGGCAGAATAGGCTTGCAGAAGAACGCTGGACTCGGCCCGTTGCTGATACTAACACGACCCTGGGTTGCCTGATGTAAGTCAGTTTTCTGTTTATTTTCACAGCACAAATAAGACCTGAGGAAACTTAGGAACTTCAGGAAATGGAGAACAGGATTCACATGGGTAGATTATATAGGATTCAGTTGAAGGCTACAGACATATTCCACCTGTCATGTAGAGGATTTTTTTAAGGTAACTAAGCTTCTATAAAATTACTGAAAGTATTAAGAGAGAGTGCTCCGGGTTGGGCCTCTGGGATGATTCTCAAGAACAGAGCACAAAATTGACTCCCCAGGGAATCAGAGGCTGAAGTAGGACATACTGACTTCAAAGACACATCTCTATATGCTATATCCAAATGCCTCTCGCTACCCTTGAAGTTTTCTGATATAGAAATTCCAGGTTACGCAGGATGAATCTTAGCAGGGGAAGTCAGTTGTATTTTAGATGACATTACTGTGCCTCCACCTTCGAAAGAACAATACAATTATGATAAAGCTAACTCTTGCTGATACTATGTGCCTGGTTAAGTAAATTTTAGTGATTTAATTCAGTTCTTATAACACTGCTATTCCTATTTTACAGATAAGGAACCTGAGGTAAACACATCCAGTCACAGTGGAAGTAAGTAGCAGGGGAGATGTGTATGTACCTCATGTAATAATCCTAGCTGCAAGTCATATAGTGAACAAAATATTGACTTCTCTCCCTTTGCAGCTTACACAGGTACTAGAAGGGTGTCCTGGTGGTCCTATGAGGCTGTCTCTCACATCTAACCCTGGAAGACAGCTGCAGACCAAAGGTAAAAATGATTTGGTATAAATGAAACCAATGAACCAAATCTCTGTCATCTGTGAACCTAAGATTAGCTTACTACAAAGCCCTATCAAAGCAAGATAGTGTCTAGATTATATCTGACACATATTCCTGTTTGAACAAGGCTCAATTAGTTTTTCGCATATGGTTATTTCAATGAAAGAAAGTAACAAAGATAATTTAAAATTTTGTATTTTAAATTTACTAGTTTTGGGTAAAATATAAAATGTTTTTCTTGAACTGCAGATGAACTCTAAGCCTTGAATATAAAGTCACCGAATGTCAATAATTCTACTGCACTTTTCAAGATCAAACTCAAAAGTTATGTTTTTTGTAAATAAATAGAATAATGTCAGTGGTATTTTTCACTTACCATTAATCCTCTAAGAGTCAATGTTCCCAGAAATAAGAAAAAATATTAATTATTTCTAAAATTACCCCATAAAGATAAAATTACCCCATTTGCTGATTTTTAATATAATTTTTTATTGATCACAGGAAAAAATGAATAGCTTTTCTGATAAACCTAAGTGCACAATTAGAACCTTTAAAAATTGAGCAATACAAGTAATATGAAGCTATTCCTAAATGTAGGAATGGAAGGTATATTATTTTGAGCAGTTCAGAGGAGTACAAATGTTCTCTATCCCTGACAGTGTAAATTAAGTCTGAGAACATCATTTGAAATTAACTTTGGAAGATAATCAAAATGGGGAAAAGAATGTGGAACAAAACTCATATGGTGGTTTGCACAATCTCATCTATATCGTCTGGGGGTGATAATGTTACAATGGTGACATCTGTCCTCTGTGATAAAGACAATGAATAAAGCTATTTTTTGTTATTAATTGTTTAAAATTATATAGTTTCAGTCAAAAAGTCACAATACACACAGCATTTGTCAACTAAGTTCACTATCTTATGCGGGCATACTTGTAGTGGCCAAAACAATTGCAATAGAAATATCAAAGATCCTGAATCACACATGCAAAAGTCTAAAATATTGTGAGAATTACCAAAATAGGAGAGACACAAAGTGAATTATCAATTTTTTTTGAAAATGGCACTGATAAATTTGCTCTGCACAGAGTCCCACAAACATTCAAGGTGTTTCTAAAAATCACAGTTAAACAAAGTATGTGTATAGTTGGACTTTGATCAGACTCCTCTATTAACTAAAAACATATTGAATGGTACTTCAAAAATATTTTTTACTTACTTATTTTTCTTGACTGGTACTTTAAAACATTTTGTACTTAATACACATTGTGATGACCAATTTCTCACCCATGAAGATGATTTTTTTCTCAAATGTTATTCAGTTGCCAATTGTTTGCATAGTTATATAATTTTGGGAGTAAATCTTCATACCTCCACATGTGCACATGCTTCTTTCACTTCCACCAAAGCTCCAGTTCCAGTACATTATCCACACTTTCCAGTCAGCACTCATTCCTTCCTCCCTCCTCTCCGGCCATTCCCTCTGATAACTGGTATATTTTTCAGAACCTAGTAATTATTTTTGTTCATTATGTTTTGTTAGTTTGTTTTCTTTGGTTATTTGTATTTTGCAAATGAGTGAAACTATCTGGTGAATGTCTTCCACTTTCTAAGTTATTTAAGTTATCAAAATCATCTGAACTGAATCACATTCCACTGAGACTATAAGCCACAGTTTCTTTCTCCAATTGTCAGTCAATGGACATTTAGCTCTACTGACAGCTATTGTCAACAATGCTGCTGCAAACCTAGTGCATACATCTTTTTGTATTCTTTGAATACATACCTAAAGGAGGTATTTCTGGAACATGGTTATTTCCATTTTTATTTTTTTCAGGACTCTCCATCCAGGTTTTCAGAGTCAGCACCATATACCATTCCCACCAACAATAGGGGTTGTCCTTTTTTTCCTCACATCTTCACCAACACATGTTATTTCCATTGGTTTTGACATAGACACTTTCACAGGGATGAGTGATATATCATTGTGATATTGGTTTGCATTTCCCTTGTAATAAGTGACATTGAGCATTTCTTCATGTTCCCATTGGCCATCTGTATGACTTCTTTACAGACGTTTCTATTTAGGTCTTAAGATTGCCATTTTTTGATTGGGTTGTTTGCTTTCTGTGGTTGTGTGACTTCTTTCTATAGTTTGGAAATTAGCTGCTTGTAGCACTAGTGATGCAAAAATATCTTCTTCCCATCTAAAGGTTGCTTTTTAAAATTTTGTGGTGATTTCTTTCTGGTACAAAATCTTTTCAGTTTGATATAGTTCCATTTGTTTAGTTTTACTTTCATTTTCTTTGCTGTTGGAGTAGCATCCCCAAATACATCTCTGCAGTTGATTCCAGGAATGTATTTTATGGTTTCACATCTTATGTCCAAATCTTTAATCTATTTTGAATTAATTTTTGTTTATGAAGCTAATCTAATTTCATTTTTTTTTGTTGTCCAAGTTTTCTAACACCATTTGCTGTATGCCTCTATCCTACTTTTCATTCCCTGTTCAGCTTCTCCTGAGAGCACCTCCCATGAGAGCACTTACACATGAATATGTCTCTCAGGCTCTGCCCTTGAAAACCCAACTGAAGGCCCACCCCAAGGAAAAGTCAGCTCAGTGACATACATAGAAAAAGTAAACAGAGTCAAGGCTCTCTGAAAGCAAGATCACTCCAAAAAATAAATTGAGAGAAGACAGGGTCCCACGTCCTAGCAGCCTTCACAAGCTAGACTTTTTTGTTCTGGGGAGAGTCTGTGAAGAGGTAGAGGCCAGGGGCATTCAGCATATGGAACTGCAGTTCTGTCTCCACAGGAAGAGAGAACCAAGAGTAGGGAAGAAGCATCACCACCACCATCATCAAATTATTTTTTAAAAAATATTACCCTGATGTATTAGTTCCCTAGGGCTGCTATAACAAAATATCATTGATTGGAATGCTTAAAGCACCAGAAGTTTGTTCTCTCACAGTTCTAGAAGCTAGAAGTACAAGATCCAAGTATCAGGAAGGCTGAGATGGTTTTTTTTGTTGTTGTTGCTTTGTTTTGTTTGAATGTGCTTGCTTCTTCCCCTTGCATGTCTTGGAGATAAGAGTACTAACAATAATGTACATAAATCATAGCTTAACAATTAAGAGCAAATTGCTACTTACACTCTGTTCCTAGTAATTTCTTTGTTTTAGTCAGTTGTCTTAGCAGTTCAGTGTCTAGAAAGTGGAACAATTGCTGTCTGGCCTGGAGGAGAGGTCTGTCTGACCCAGTTAGTGCTGTGTACCGCTTGAGAAGAACCCTGAACTTGCTCTAACTTTGTCCTTGTTATCATACTGAGATCTCTACCTTTAATTGGGATTTGTCCTTCCATTCTCTGAAGATATACATCACAAAGAAACACTTTCTACTACTATGGCTATACAAGGCTGCTACAAAATCTTCCTTTCTTTTCTCTTCCTCTTTCCCTGTAGGATCACATCTTTGTTAGTCTCCTGTGGTTTATATAATGGAGAGGTTTCCTCAGAGATATTCATCACTGAGGCCTCCCTGAAGCATTCTGTCACTCCATAGTTTTGATATCAATTTCAAAATCAATTGCCCTGGCTAGAGTTCTCATTTCATTCTTGAATGAGGAACTCCAGAACACACTCCTGCCAACCCATAACCGGCTCATCCTTGCCTTCTACACCTATCATACCACTCTCTACATCCATCTCACACAGCATCTCCCCTGTGTCTTCACATCATCTTCTTATAAGGACATCAATAATATTGGATTAGGGCCCTTTCTACTTGTGACCTTTCCAAAGAGTCGTTCCATCTCTTGGAAGGCAACTGTGCTTACTACTATACCACCAATATAGGTCTGTCACTTGGTGAGTCAAGGTACTCAAGACCACCTGGCTTTAGCAAGCAGCTTTACTGACTTGAATCAAGTAAGGTGGGCACTAGAGCTAGGTCCACAGAGTAGTGCCACCAAACGGGAGTAAGCTTTCTGCTCTACCTCCTGATGTTCTGATGGGTCCACAGGGAACTAGGGACAGACTGCCATCCCCATAGTGAAGGGGACTGTCTATGCTCCTTTCTTTTTTTGGCACAAGTGTGACTCTAATCTTGACATTTTTTTTAACTGGCTTCTTCTTCTGCTTGACAGACCAGTTCCTTTTTTCCTTGATGGGTGGCCACCTCACGCTTGCCTTCTGGCGTCAGTGGATGGCAGTCCTCTTCCTCTTTTTGCCCTCCAGGTGTGTGATTAGCTCTTGCTTCCTCTGCTTAGAGAGGAAGCCCCATCTTATCATATAGGGCTTTTGGCTTATGTCTTGTGCTGATGCCCTTCTAGTTTCCAAATTGAGATGAGAGGAAGATTTTTCAGTGTTCACACTCTGGAATCTGAGCCTATTTATGCTAGCTCTCTGAACTCCTTCCTCTCTCTGTATTATTCCGTGTGCATATAAATAGACACATGCCATGGCCAACAGCTCAGTTTTCCCTTTCCTTCTCAGCCAATGTTTCTTGAACTCCTACTGTTCTCAAATCACCAGTGGATTCCCTGTTGTTTTAAATAGTTGTAGGGTGATGAGAAATGGAAAGACCCTAATGGTGCTGAGGAGGTGAAGTTTTCTCTATGTTTTATCAAAGAAGCTACAGTTGGAATAACAACTCATTATAGATATTTCAGTTGAGGGAATGCAATGTAGGAAACTAATTGCAAAGTTTTTTGCAAGAGTTGAAAAGTCAAACAAAGGACAAATTCATATACAGTAATAGCAGAATGCCATGATTACCCACAGGGCAGGAGGGAACAAGCGAGAAGGGGGTTTTAGGAGCCGTGACCTCTATTTTCCCTGGTAACTAAGCACCTGTGGGTAGCCAAAGGAGTGGGAGAGCAGAGGGAAGTCAAGCCACAGAAACCAGAAATTTGGAGGGGACACAGCTAGACATGCTTCCCAGTCTTCTGTCACTGCCTCATGGGCTGTTTGGAGTGGAAAAATTTTCTTCCACTTACTTTTAGTACTTGGGAGTCTGTGAATTTAACTGATAAAAAACAGACTAACTGGAGAAACAACAGAGTTTACATAATGCACAAACGTGGGAGTACTCAGTGATGATTAACTCAAAGCGGTGGTCAGAATTTGGTGACTAATATATCTAAATTATTAGTGAAAGTGGGGGAGGCAAAAAACAATCTAGAGGAATCAGAAAATAAGGACATTTGTGACTATTCCCCATTTGTGTAGATGTGAGTAGTCTTTCTGTATTGTTATGGCCATGAAATATCTCCAAAGAGGGTTTGTGTGATAGGTTTATTTTACTCCTGGGAGCTGATGCACCCTAGAGAGAGAATTTTACACAACCTAATTTCTCAGAAGTTTCTGTTTGTAATAAGGGAAGCCCTGAGAGGACGTTCAACATCTGTGGAATCTCAAAATATTTTTAGGTTAACATAGCTGTAGGGTAAGGCAACCTTGCCCTGCCTGGTTTGTCTGTGTAACTGCTAAGACCAGTAAAGAACCTATACAGACTGGTGAGCCTGATGCCTGATGCTTCTGCTATAACTGGCAATGAGGATTGGTTACAGTACAAGACCCTAATGTGACCTAAAGTCAACAATTAAGGGGCTACCCCTCTCCTGGTCTCAACTGAGGAGCACAAACTGAAGAACTAAGACACTGCTGGACTGGCCAGTTTGGGAAGAAACTGTGTCAACAAAAAAAAGATTGTCTCTAGGGAAACCCAGCACTTCAAAAAAAGACTGACTTCAAGGTTCATTGCTAAAGTTCCCAGTTCCCAGAAGATTAGGCTTAAATAGAGAGCGTGAGCTCTAACCTGTGTTTTACTGTGTGCATAGACAACTTCAAAGAGATAGATGGAATGGACACCTACCTGAACTTTCTCTGTGAAAATCCTTGCAAATGTAAATTGTTTTCCTTGCAGACTGAATAATATTCTCATGGTGGGTTTTGGAATTCAGGTAGCTTTTTCAGAGCTAGCTGGAAGCTGCCCCCAGATTTGAGTTCTCAGTCTTAATTTTTTACTAGCTTCACATCTGCTGGGCTCAATTTATTTAAGTCAATGCTAATAACACCAGGGAGCTTCTAATTACCCAGAATAGATGTGACAAGTGGAATATAGCTCATTCTTCTCCAAGCCACAAGAATGATCTATGGAACAATTTCCCTACAATTTTCACATAGATCAGCCAGGACACATGTTAACCAAGAGTGAGATTTGCACTTCTCATTCACTGGAGATCACTGAAGTACACATGGAAGAGCAGAAATCCAGAAGAGGATTTTTAGCTCTCAGCCTGCTCTCTCTTTCTTTCTTTCTGTCTTTCTTTCTTCTTTCTTTCTTTCTTTCTTTCTTTCTTTCTTTCTTTCTTTCTTTCTTTCTTTCTTTCTTTCTTTCTTTCTTTCTTTCTTTCTTTCTTTCTTTCTTTCTTTCTTTCTTTCTTTCTTTCTTTCTTTCTTCCTTTCTTCCTTTCTTCCTTTCTTCCTTTCTTCCTTTCTTTTTTTCTTTCTGAGACTAGGTCTCGCTATGTGGCCCAGGGTAGTCTAGAACCTGCAGACACAAGTGATTCCTAGCCTCAGCCTCCCAAGTAGCTGGGATTATAGGCACATGCCACTGCACTCGGCTAGGTCTCAGCCTGCTTAGTGGCCCTTGTCAGATTATTGATGAATGAAACCACAAGCCTGTGTGAACTGGTACCATGAAAATTAAACTTGTGAAACAAACAAGGGGAAAGATACTCTCTGATGAATTGACAAGAAAGACATTTTGGTGGCATGTATAGAATCTGTTCATTTTGCAGGGAGAGAACACAGAAAGATCACCTCCTAAATTAGTTTCTAGCCCTCGTATAAGCACTGCCCCTATGATGGAGGGCAAGTACAGCAGTGCTGGGCTTGTTCTGTGTTGCTGGGTGCTATTTAGTGAGGCAGCAGATAAGCCTTCTCTTTTTCTGCCTGTGGGCATAGGGTCAATGAATTAGTCAGGCTTTTTCCTCCATTAGCCTGTATAACTGTCACCTGGGATATTGTGCTTTTCCCATGACTATGAGGTCCAATGGGTGTGTGCATGTGTAAGAGTACACACCTGGGCCTGGGGGGTTCAGGATAAAGGGTACAGAGGGTGGAGAGAGCATGCACACCCACGAGAATGAGAGAGCACAAGAGGACACCAGAGGGGGAGAGAGTGCTTAGATAGAGTGTAAAGGTTCCTGGGGGGCTGGGGGCTTACATGCCTCCCAGCTATGCCCTGACCCTGCCAGACCCTGGCCTGCCCTGCCTGGTGTGTCTGTGTAACTGTTAAAATATCAATAAAGAATCTATATAGATTGGTGAGGCTGATGTTGCCCTACAATTGACAACGAGGAATGGTTGCATTACAATGGGCTTGTATCTTTCTTTTTCATTTCTCAAGGACTTTCAGCTCCTCTTGCAACAGTACATGTTCTTCCAGTCCAACATCTTGGAAAAGGTGTATTTTGGCAGCAGGGCCATTAATGATAGTAGGTGCTGGTGTAAATCTAGGCAACCAGGCCCGGGGGAGGCAGTGACCCAATTACTGACAGCTGTTCCAGCCTCATTTCTCTGAATTTTAGTTTCCCCTGCAGAATGGCACAGACACTACCATCCATTAATTTTAATTTTTATTTAGTGTTTCTGCACAGGCTGGGAAAAGGAAAGTGCAGTTTGTTGACTATAAAAGTTCAAGCCCCCTTGGGGTCATTCAGAAACTCAGGTCTGAGCGATGGGGAGAGGATGCTTTTCAAGGTTGCTCAACCTTCTTATTCTGTAACAGGAGTCTTGAAAAATGAATCAGCTGTGGAAACAGCTGGGAAAACCCTCTTCTTACTCTCTGGTGATCATATAGAGGAAAGTAAGAACTAAAGTTACATTAAACACCAGGTTTTATAATATAGATAGAATGAAACCAAGTGTCAGTCTTAGGAATGGCATTTTTTAAAAAATGAGCTAAGTAGTGCATTTTGTTCAAATTCTAGAAAATAACAAGGATTCTCTTCTTGATCAAACTTTATTTTTTAATTTTCTAGTTTTCATACAGCATTATAGTTCCTGTAGATATGGCCCTCCTTTCCAAATTGTCCTCCTATGCCCCCACATGCTCCCCCTTTCCCCCTTCCCCTCACTGGGTCACTACAACTCCTCCTCTCATGTGGCAAGTCATCGGTCAATGCTTGACCTACTGGTCTTTTCTTTTTCTGGACAATGTCCTTTTTTTCTGGGTTCAGCCTTGCACTCCTGGATCACAACAGACCATGCTGCTCAGATCTCCAGGAATAACTGACGTGGGTAGTCAGGCTGAGTGTGTCAGGAACCTCTTGTAAGGCAGGTGTGTGGTGCAGTTCTCCAGACTCCTTTGTTGTGGAGATTCCTGTTTTGACTCTCTCCTCTGTTCTAGTATCTGTCACATGGTGCTTTTTCTGTGCCATAAAGTTCTAGTATCCTGGCTTGGGAACCCAACTTCCAGTCACTGGCAGTGGAGATGTTCCCCTTTGGGACAGACACATCCACAGATGGTTGGTTCAGCTCCTCTTCTCTCTTCTGGTTTGCTGTTCTGCCATGGGGGCCACAGCCTCAGCTCTGTGGTTTTCCTCCTCCATTGACTGGTAAAAGAGGGGACCTCGCTCATTTTGCACACATCTCTGCACCAGGGATATTATTCCCCAGCCCTAGAGACCATGTAGGTGGAAATCTGCGACGACCAAACTTTAGACAGACTTCTTGACTAGGTCTTGACTTTGGTCTGTACAAACTGCAAGTGTCCAGCACAAATGATTCCATTTGGTCCCTAAGGCTCTAAGTCCCTAAATCCCATTGGGTTTGAGCACAATTGGGTTTGAGCACATAGTTTCTAACAGTTAAAGGTGGCATTACTAGGATGACCCTAGCATCTGAGGAGGTTCAATGCTGCTTTATCACCACTTGTTCCAGCCCAAACCTGGAAATAGTTAGCTGGAGCCCCTGAAGCTTCATCTCCTCCTTCTGCAGCAGTTCAGAAAGCTTACACCTGAACATTTTTGGCCCCTTTCAAACTTTCAGATATAGGTCTTCCATCATCCAGAACTGTGTTGTCAAACCTGAGGATTCTTTGAAATACAGACATCCAGAAATAACTTCTGCTATCTCTCCAGACCCAGGCTGTTTGCTTTAACTTACACTACTATCTCTTTCCTAAAGATATTCCAAACCTGCTTTTCCTCCAGAAAGGCACAAAGCAGCAAATCCAGTTTCTGTTTGTTCCCATCCTCACACTCCTTTTGTGACAGGTGGAAAGAGGAGGTTCCAGGTTCCCTGAACCACCCAAGGAAGGGTGGAGCTGAGTAAGGAGGAAGAAGCTGGAGAGGAGACAGAGATGGGGAAGGAGGAAGGAGAGCAAGAAGGACACAGAGGAAGTATTTGGAGCAAGTGAGGAAGCTGTGAGGAAGTCTTGGCCTTGGACTTTTATCAGGGACTTGGGGAACATGGAAGGAAACATTTGAAAGAGACATGGGTGAGAGACAGGTGGCAGATTAACAATGACACTTTCACCTTGATTTTCATTTTGCTCTTCCATCCCAGGCTTCCCTGGCTACTTCTGCCCCTTTCCTATGGAACCACCACAAGGTGCCTTATACTTGTGGCAAGCTTTTGGGCCTCAGTGGTCCTGCATTGGGCCAACCTGTTTGGCTGGCCATTTACTCATGATGAGATGGCCAAGTTTGGGTTTTTTGTGTAGAATCTATTTTATTTATTCTTCCCTTCTGT
Organism: Uropsilus gracilis; assembly: GCA_004024945.1. Taxonomy (NCBI): domain Eukaryota; kingdom Metazoa; phylum Chordata; class Mammalia; order Eulipotyphla; family Talpidae; genus Uropsilus; species Uropsilus gracilis. The sequence continues at coordinate 26,827 of PVHY01011373.1, forward strand.
TCTTTTTTTATTGCACACCAACTGTATTGACGTTCCTATGCATTAAAGGTCTTAGGCACTAGAGCATGCTTTGTCTTGAAGTGGCAGATGGCTGAATATTCTGAACAGGCAGGATCGGGGCCCTCAACCTGTCCTGAAACACCTTGAAATGTCCATTACTTCCGTGCTGATCAGAGTTGAGCTCTGTTCTCTCTCGACTCTTTTCCTCACTGCATTGTTTATTCCTGAACCAAGCCTGTCTACCAATTACCACTGGCATCTGACTGATCTTTGATAAAGGTAAAGCACACATTTTTGATCTGCTTTAGGAAGCCATGGTTAAATAGAAAAGTCACAGCACTAGCAAGGCCAAGGTTATTGATTGCCATATGGCTGCCCTTATTGCAATCACATATGTGCACCTTTGTCAGGTGTTTCACAAGTGCCTTTCAGTGATAACAGGGGCACCAGATGAGAAACTGGAGAATAACTCAGCACAAACAATTTGTTTATGGATTACAGTCTTTGCTTGGTGTACCTCAGCTAGAAGAGCATCTTCATGTCACCCCAGAGGCCCTTTCCTTCCCTTGTTTAGGATATCCCCAGTTCTGACCTTTTAGCACCTAACTCATGATCTACCTCTTTCAAGAATGCTGCCTTTCTCTTCTCTCTGGTGCTAAGAATTTATCTTCTGTACACTGGTTTTTATTTTGTTATCACCACCAGTAGCTTAGGTACTCATGCTTTAATGTTCCTTAAAGGAGCACAGAACAACTGTATACCACTGGTATAACCAGAAAATGCCTGGGTCAGATGGCCTATTGCTGCCAGAAACCAATTGAGCAGAGATAGGAGTTGAAGGTGCACTTTATTATAAGAAAGCTGGTGCTGTGAGACAATGGGAGGCATTTTTACTTCAAAAACCCATTTTGACATCTCATCTCAAGCTGACTTTTCTCCAGTGAGTTAAATAAAAACAGTTAATCATAAGCAAACATCCCATCTTGACTGCCCATCACATGGGTATGCTGGTCTTCGTCACGTCACCAGAGATTGGTGTCACTTTCTGGGTCATATTGACCCAAGTATGTCCTGGTTTCCTGGGCCTGGGAAAACATCCCCTTTTCTTGATGGTATCAACGTCTGGCACTTTTTTTTGAGAATAGGTCTCGCTATTTTTGCCTGTGGAACGGCAGGCTCTCGTTGCCCGGGGTACCACAGACTCAAGCAATCCCCAGCCTCAGCTTCCCAAGTAGCTGGGATTACAGGCGCACACCATCACGCCCAGCTATATATATATATATATATATATATATATATATATATTTTTTTTTTTTTTTTTTTTTTTTTTTTTTTTTTTTTTTTTTTTTTTTTTTTTTTTTTTTGGAACTAGTTCTCGCTACGGGCCCCAGGCGAGACTCGAACTGCGATCCCTAGCCCCGGCCGCTTCATAGGCTGAAGCTTACAAGCATGAGCCACCGTGCCTGGCTCGTCTGGCACTTTTTAGTAGTGTCAATATCTGACTTCAAGTGTTACTGGTGCAGAGCACTCAGTGCAAATAAGAGTTTTAGTTTAAAGAAAACAGGTTATTAGTTACACAGTGTTTGCATGTAGTCTAAGCTGTGTATACACAGTCCCATGCTAAGCATGGGATCCTTCCCTTTCTCTCTAGTCTCTATTCCATTGAATGAATTTGATGTTTTTATTAAACTTTTGAATGGCTTTGACAAAATACAACAAAGTGATTCTGAATTATTTCATACCTAGAATGGGCAGTGCACTGTAATTATAATTCTCAAAAGGCTTATAAATTTGCATCAAAAAGGGTTACAAATTTGAATCAAAACTAGTGTTGCTGTATTTTGTACAGAGGAGTCAATTGCCTCTGAGGTTCCCATACCCAATTTTATGTGTGATTTTACAGTAAAATATTTTTACCACAAAGGAAGTTTAGTGTATAGCATTACAACAACTACATCTTTATATTCCTGTTAACCTACATTTTAATAGATTTATGAATATTTATTACAATAATATACTTTCTGTTTTGAAATGAGAAAAAAAAAGGTTTGGGAAACATCATAGACCTTGGCTTGTAAAAAGCCTCAGAATTTAGGGGTTCAAACTTCCCATTTTGTGTGGTAATTAAATGTTTTTCTTGTTGTTTTGTTAGCTAGGAATAGGGCTTTTACCTTTAGGTGAAGATTTTATTATAAAGTAAGTAAAAAGAAATCTTTTCATTGAAGAAAAGTGCAACTAACAAAAGTGTTAGGCATCTATCACAGTTAACATTTACAGTTTTCAAGAACACAAAATACTGTCTTCAACAGGCATAACACATTTAAATAAATTGTATGTCAATATCCAGAAGACCTCTAGAATGGTGGCTTTCTAATCATGTGTCATGTTATTTTCAAATATATAGTTTCCTAGAGCTGTATAAATCACAAATGTAGTGGTTAAAACAGCATACATATATCACCGTAGCATTCTGTGGTTCAGAATTCTGAAAAAGGTCTCAGTGGACTAGTAATAGGTGTCAGCAGAGTTGGGTTCTCTCTGAAGAGTCTAGGAGAGAATGTTTCCTGGCCTTCCAGCTTCTAGAGATTGCTTGCATCCCTTGGCTTTGAACCCCTTCGGCCTTCAAAACCAGCAGTGGCTGGTTGAAAATTTCTCCCATCTAACTTTCCTCTTTTCCTTTTCTGGATATTTGTGATTACATGGGCCCACCTAGATAATTCAGAATAATTTCTCCATCTCAAGGTCAACTGATTGGCAACTATAGTCCAATTTCCAGTCCCAATCATCCTTTGCCATGTTAGGAGGCAGATGATACATTAGGAGGTGGATCTCTTTGGAGGTGGGAAGTATTATTCTACCACATCATTAATTCAAACCTACCACATTGGAGTTAAAATTCTTTCATTTCCCCACCATTCTTGAGATATTAGGTATGTAAAAGACATAAAGTTAAGCTGTGTAACATGATTTGATATATGTATATATACTACTATAATAACATTAAGACTTTCATTCATTCATATATATATATCAGGTCTTATGCTTACATATATATATATATAGAGAGAGAGAGAGAGAGAGATCAGGTCTTATGCTATCAACACCTATATAGGTATTGATATATATCTGTTATCAATCTTCAAATATATAATACTAGAGCTGCTAGTTATTGTCACTATGTTCTATGTTAGATCTTTTAACAGATGCATAACTGGAAATTTGTACCCTTTGACCAACATCTCCCATTTCCAGCAATACCTGTCAGCCACCATTCTATATCTGTGTCTATGGCTTTGGTTTATTTAGATTCCAATGTAAGCAAGGACATATAGCATTTGTCTTCCATTTAAAAATTTGTGAGAAAACACAAGAGATTTAAAATACTTGGAAGAAATTTTATACTTCTGTCATGGGGAGGTATCATTTTCCCTGCTCCCACTTACATACATGCAGCCATCATGGATCACAAATCCCAGTGTGTTATGAATTGAATTTCCTGAGCCATGTAGCTTCTAGAAAGTAGCAGTGGAACTGAGCAGTCAGGTGAAGCAATGTAAGCAAGGAAGGTAGATGGGTTTTTGGGATCTTGTTTTCCGGCTTTGACTTGTACCTAGGTACTTGGCCAAGGGAAATTGCGGGAGAGATAAATAGAAATGTGTGAAAAAGACACATGGGTGAGAGACACATAGTAGGCTGTCTTTGGCAGGAAGTGGCAGCCATTATCTTGATTTATACTTTGATTTTGCCTCTTTTTGTCCCAGACCTGCCTTATACCTATGCCTTTCTCGCTGTTACCTTCCAGAAAGTACCTTTGACTTTGTATGGTAGATGACAGAATCTCCTTTAGGGTATATACCCCTTTAATAGTTCAGGGGTTCTTAGGTACCCTTGATGATCTATTAAGGAAACAAAGCATCTACTTGAGTGCACAAGGTACCAAAATTTAAATACCAGATTCTACCAATATATTAACTTATACTGCCAGTTTCATCTGTTTAGAGCAGTTCTGAAAGTTTCTGCTAACAACTATTTGCATTTGGGAAGCTTAATCATCTAAGACATTTGGTTCAGTTAGAATAAAAGTCATTCATTCCCTTCAGGGTCATAGCTATAGTGCCAAACAGTAAAATATTTATACAATACATATACTCATGTTCTCCTGAAAGAATTATCACATCTACAAAAAGTACTCCAAATGATCACATATCACCATTTGCTGAGGAATCAAAAGACTATTTAATTATGAAAAGTAAAGGAAATGAAGCACACTAATTTATCACAAAAAAAAAATCCTAATCATTTCATTGGGGTTTTTAGATAGAAGAATACATATATATAAAAGAATTATCAATGTGATTGAGATGTGAGCCTTGTCCTATTAAGAGCTACACTTTCATTTGTAACGTAAGGTAAAAAACATGTATCTCAGATGGTTGTAAGGATTTATCTACAAAGTGAGCATAAAATATTTAACATAGCATAGTATTGACATGCTAAGTCCTCAATGAATGGGACTTTGTCATAATCTATCTTTCACAGTAACAAAAGACACTTTCAATATTACTATAAAAATTATAGGAAATTATCAAAGAAATCAAGCATAATTACAAATTAAGCATCGTTGGTTCTACTTTTTGTCATAATGGGATGGTGTTCAAAAGCTGTAGTGATTCTTGTGTGAGAAGGTTCTACAAAGTAAAACATAAAGCCAGAACTTGATCACAGTCCTTCCTGAAAAAATATCAGTTTGGATATTTGAGTTTAAAAACCTGAGTTTAAAAAGGCTGACACTTGACAGAAACTATGACATTTCAGTAGAAAGCCTTTTCCTGGGGATAGCTGTTTAAACTCAGTGCAAATCAAGAGGCTATGGCATTAGAAAAATCTTGATGAAGCATCCTAGAAAATGGGCAAATTTGGTTACAGCTCAAAAACTTACTAAAATTTGAAAACTGAACACTATATTAGAACTGCTGAAATTTCAGTGTTTTGAAGCCTGGTATGAAAAAAACAGGGCATTTATGTTTCAGTACAGTCAGTTGACATCCTCAAAAATTCAATGTACATATATCTCCAATTTGCCTAAAATTCAATTTGATTTGAGGAGATAGGTAGAAATTTAGCTTCATATTTTTCCAGAAGGCCAGGTAGCCATTTATTTTAACCCCATTACCTGAGTTATCTATTTTTTTCCATGTAACTGAAGTGTCACCTATAGTAGATATTGACTTCCTGTCTCCCAGTTCTTCTCCCTGCCTTCTGAAAAAATTAAAACAAAATAAAAAATTTACATTATGGTCATGGGGTGAGCAATGAAGTCAATCTGGACCAATTAGAGGTCTTTCCTGGGATTTTGTACTTGAAATTAGCAGCAGCAAGCCTCTTTTCTACTGTGAGCAGATTTGTTCATAACACTCTGCCATCTGTATATGGCTGCTCAGGTTTCTTCTTCACACTAGCACCCATCACATTATTGCCAAATAGGGTACGTCCTGCTTCCTTAGGAAACTTAGTCATTTGTCTTCCAGATGGAAGGGAACTAATGAGTGGAACTTGTCCTCTTCTAGAAAATAATCAGTATTGTTCATTTGGTAGTTTACAGAAGTTCCTACTTTGTGCAGTGAACCTTGGTGGGTATTGTGTGGCATTGCAAAGAAGATAAACAGGACTTGGTCATGCAGGAGATTACAAACTAGTAACATTTGAAAAAGACATGAGATTTATTGCAAACACCTTACTTTGTTGCTACTGTAACATTGAGGAGGGATGGTACAGGGAGGAAAAGTAACTATAGTCCTCTTGTCCTTGGCACTTATTCAGAGTAATGTAGAGGAAGTAATACTCTTTTGTAGGGAATGTTTTATGATTTTAAAAATAAATTTAGTGAAGCTATAAAAATATTTTTATTAGTATATATTTTTATAAATATACATATATGCCTACATCTTTATTTATTTTATGCCCATGACTATAAATGAAAGACTTACAAAAACCTACAGGACAGACACCTATGTATGGGATGTGGATGAGGATGAACATGGACATTTTCACAGAGGAGACTGTAACTATACACTGAAGCATTTACTGCAACCTTAAGTATACAGCAAATTTTAGGTATTTTTCCCATGCATTGGAAACACTTAAGAAAATAGTTTGAAAATAGTTAAGAAACAGAGGGTTGGGAACATCCATGGAAAATTCTGGGAACTCAAATAGCCCAGAAATTTGCAAAAGAAATGGGCAAGAGAATAATAAGAACTGGATGAGACTTGGGTGCAAAGGAAGGATGGAGCTATATTAAGGAGCTGGATTTCATTTTGTGAGGACATTATAGATTTTTGAGAAAAGAAATAATATGTAAGTCTTGTGTACTTTTCCACCTCAAATTTTTTAGGAAATCTTTAATAAAATTTATATACAATAAATTCATGTACATGAATGTTCATCATTAACTTCATGCCTTTTCAGTGGAAGAAAGCACAACATCAGGAAAATCAGCAGGTAATCTCAGTAACTCTTCAACTTCTTCTTGCAAAGCTTCTGCTTTTTCATGCAACAGCATCTACAATAAAAAAATCAAGACATGAAGTCAAAATGCACTGCTAGAGAACTGCTAATATTTTTACTACCATCCATTAGACACCGGAATCCTTACACATTAGCAATTTAGGAATTAAAACTAATAATGAGATTGAAAAATGATCACTTAGAGCAAAATGAAGCTGCAGCAGTTAGTCATTTTAGCTGACTACTGCACTTACTATACCAAAAAAAAAGAGAGCTATATTATTGAAGATTTGTTTTATTGATGACTCAGCCACTTAAAATTAACTTTAAATCTATAAAATCTAAGACAATTTTGCAAAAATTTAATTGGCCCTTGAAAGTGTTATCCCTTATATATACATTTTATTATTTCTCAGAATTTAGTCTGATATCTTTTAGGAACCTATCAGTACTTCAAAGAAAAATTTTATTCAATTTCTAAAATTAACATTGTTAATTTCAAAAGAAATAGAATGAGCAAAGAACCCCTAAAAATGGCACACAGAAGATGTAAAAAAATATTTTTTGGACCAACATTTTTCCACTTTTAAAAGTCAGAAATAAAATGATAAAATGATAGTGCATCTGGATTTTGTGAATATTGGTGAAATATATGCCTACTATTACAAAATTTTCATAATAAAAGTTCAACAAAATTATAATAAAGTAAAAATAAAAAGTAAAAATGAAACATACTGTAAATTTGATATAAAACATATTATTACATAGTAATTAAAATTCATGATTAAATAGGTTAAAATATAATTAGGTAAGCTTTTCAGTAACGATGAACATGTAAAATGAATCCCCAAAACACCCTCTAAAAATTGCACAGTTCAACAAGAACAAGGAAACCATGAAAAACTCATTTGTCATCATTATTTGAGTACAGGGGACACCATAAACCTGAAATTATTTGTAGTTAAAAAAAATGCACCAATTCCCAAAACAGAGTTATTTCTAAGACTCTCATTCCAAGTGCTTGTAGAGAAAAAGCTACATGAGAAAAAAGAGAAGGAAAGATCTGAGAGTAAATAAAATTACCTCCAAAGAGAGAAACTTTACTCCTATTTAAAGTACAAAAATACTGAAAATAATCTTGGTATGTTAAATCATATTAATAGGAAGGTAATGAAAGTGTGTGGAATTCTAGAAGCATTCTTGGAAAGGCAGTATTTCTAGGGAAGAGAAAGGGTAAAAAGAAGTGTTCTTTGGAAGGTGAGAAGGAAAAAAAATGAGCAAAATTTAGGACATCAGAGGACAAAAACATGTAAAAAACAAGGCACACAATTCCTCCTTGCAGTCCTTTTCTATACTTAGGTTTCTACTAAAGGATCTATCCCTCTAGTGACAAGCACACTTAATTCCTAAAACTAGGGATTCTAAAATACCACTCCACTAAAAATGAGGACTCTGAAAGAATGTCTGATTCTATGACTGAACAAAGTAAATACAAGCTGCAGGGAAATGTTTTGCTGTGCCAAATGTTGGCTATTAATTTTATTGCTTCACAGCTCCAAATCCATCCTTCACTGTGCTGCTGGAACTACTGGAGTTAGACTTTGTTCTCCTTTCCCAGGTGGTACAATGCTGTGCTTTGTCAACAGAGATACTGGAGAGATTCCAAAAGGAAGGGGTTTTTTTTGTTTTTTTTTTTTTTTTTTTTTTTTTTAAGGGCCTCTGGGGTGTTTGTCTAATATGCTGGACATCTAGTGGCTCTCAAATCTCAAAAGCACCTCCTACAGACAACTTTCTGACAAGATCCATGGGAACCCTAGCTAGTATCTAAGTTCAACAGAACCTTTCAGAGAGCTTCCTGGCAGTTTGTTAGTCATCTGTGTGTTTTTTGCTTACCATCCTAGATGACAATTCCCCAACAAACTTATCCACTGTCCAGTGGACCACATTCATACCTTCTCCAGAAACCTCTGAAAGCATCCATAAGGACAGTATAGGAAGGAGATGGGCCCTTTCTCATTCCTTGTTATAGTCTTTAAATTTTTATTTATTTAAAAAAATTTTAAATTTATACCTCTATATCATGTTAGTGATACAAAACAACACCATCTTAAATAAGTAAATAAATAAGTTCTGTTTATTCTGTTGAAATCAACTAGTAACCTGTAACTAATTATTAAATTTTCCCATTCAAACTACTGGGTGCTTTCTCTCTTCTAACAAATAGACTCTGAAAGCTATAATCAGACAGTAAAAAAGTACCTCACTAATAATGGGAACAAGTCAAAAGGGCACATAAATCAGTTTACACAGGTTTTTACTGGCTCAATCTAAGGCTATTTGAGCATGAAAACACATAACAATAGTAATGGATTAAATTCCATTGAGGAAGAATGAACCCAAGCTCATAGCAATATAAATAAATGAAGATGGAACTGCTTTTTTGCATTGTAAAATGTCAATAAATAAATTTAGCAGAACTAATGGACTCAGAAAATCATCATGACAAACATCATAATGCAAAAATCAGTGGATACTGAAAGAAGTATGTGAAAGCAATGAATAGAGTATCTATATAATCTCAAAGTCCACTTCCAAAACACAAATTATAAAAGGAAAAATAGTAACTTTAGAGTAGAGAAACATATTGGATGACAATTTCTTAGCCATGTGATCTAAGTTAGTGTCAGTAATGGGACAAACTCATACTCTGTAGCTTTTGACATGAGATACACATCAGTGTAGTGGCATTCTTATAAAAAGCTACTTGGCCTTAATATAATCCAAAATGATTTCTTTATTTCCATCATTTTTGTTCTCCATTTTGAGACCTCAAACCAACACCCCCACACAAAATCTTCCACAGAAAAATCATTTTACTCTTTCAAGCTCCAGAGAGGAGAAAGCCTATATACAGGCCTGGAACCAGAGCCTCTATCTTTGTCTGCAAGCTCTAAGTCATGTCTTCAAACAGATCCTTGGAGACATTATGGATTCCTCATACTAGTGGTGGACAGTTATTCTTGAACTTGCCCAAACTGTTTCAAAAATTTAAATCACTTCTTTTGGTCACTGTTACTGTGATTATCTATTATTTAACATAGATGAAAGCAACAGAAAAGAGCTAATTTCAGAGACAAAAAGCTCCATTTATATTAATAATTTACAGTCTAACTCCATAGTCCAGACTCTACTACTTAACTGATTCACTGTTTACTTGAGTGACTCAGTTTCTTTATGTCTAATTTACTTGTCTGTTGAAATATTTATTAAATATTGATTATAAGCTGAGTATTATGCTAGGAGCTATAGAAATGACTAAATTTCATCCCAACCAACCCCAAGAATTTTGAACTGATATATCAGATCAGTTTCAGTGTCCTCATATGTCAACTAATGTAACATTGATTCTGTACTGCTCCTAGGATTGTTGTCAAGATCAGTGTGAGTACTTACTTTTTATTCAAAAAAGCAAGATGAAAGATACTTTTTAATTAATTCAGATCTATATATATGACAACAGTTAAAAAGAAAAGTCAAGTAATTTCATTTACAAGAATAAAACTATATTTGAGATCAAGAAGGAAATGATCCCAAACAGCTGTGCAATGGCTTTATGCACAAGGAGCAGAAGAGTAATGACAAACTGAACTGCATCTGGCAAAGGGTAAGCAGGATAATGAATAGCTTAAACTGGATTATTTAATGTAGCTGAAAGAAACAGAAAAGAGCCAATTTCAGAGATAATAAGAGCAGTTTTCAAATATGTGAAAAATTAACATATGAACAAAAAAATAAAATAGTTTCAGAAGGCAGCAGTACAATGCAACCCTAATGGTGTCAAAAAATAGAACTACCTGATTTTTGACATTGTAAGCTCTTTGTTAATGAAGGTGTTTCAAAGGTGAGAAGACCAGATGTTGGGGGTGCTGAGAGAAGAACTTCTGTGAAGAGGGTGGGGGTGACAGAATGCAGTGTTCCTGAGCTCCCTGCACGTCAATGAACTCTTGACACTGCTTTTATTTTTCAGGAGGTCTTCTTAATCTTTTTTTTAAAGCAAGATTTGTATCATAACAGATGAACTATTTTTATGCACACATTGTAAGTCCATACTTTTTTATGTCTATAGATAAATGTTTTTGTTTTTATGTAGAAAATATAAAGTTCTAATACAATAAAATACGAAGGTTAAAAGATGGTTTGCTTACCTTTGCTGATGAAACAATTTGTTTGGCCTGGCGTCTTGATAAATGATCAATAGTCCTTATTAACACTTCAGGATCTGCATTCGCCAAGTGCACTAGACTTTTATAACCAGCATTGTATAACTGTTTTGCTCGACCCTGAAAAGTATCACAAAAAATCAGTAGGATCAGCATTTGAATTAGCAAAAAACACACTTTACTATTTTATTCAAAGGAATATTTTTGCATGCAAGAAAGGAATAAACCATACAGTAAATGTGAATTTTGAGGAAAGATGCATTTGGGCAATTCTGGTGTGACTTGCAAGAGAGTCTTTCTGGTGCACCTTAAGTCACCTTGGGTGTGCTGTAATTAGGAATGAGAAACCCATTAAAGTACTTAGGATGGAGTCTTTATTTTAGATCTCAGTCAAAACATTCAAGTCTAACATCTTAAAGAGTCCTCACCATCTACTCAGGGGATCACTATGCGTAGGTGTTTTCCCTAAGCAGAAATGCTTACACAGAAACAGAGAGACTAAAATGAAACTGAAAGTTTATGAAAAAAGCTTAGAAACCAGTTGAAGATGCTTTGTTCTTACTCGTAGGAAATGTAAAAGAGGATTTCCTGGAGGCCATCGTAGTGTATATATATATATATATATATATATATATTTTTTTTGTTTGTTTGTTTTCTTTTTTTAATCTAATGGGGCTGCCAAGATAAGTGAGCAGTAAAGCTGTAAAGTCTTATAGCAAAATAGTAAAACCTGATTTTTTCATTAAAATCATTTTAACTGGAGAACTGCAAAGTTACTAACCTCTAAAACTCCAGTCACTTCCATGAGAGGAATTAGCTCTGCCTTTACACAGTAAGTCAACTTCTTGGTAAGTTCCACTAAAAGGGCTCTATAAACCCAAAACTCCTCAAGTTCCTGCAGGACACAAAAACCACAGAATTAAAATGTTATTTCAAAATGTAGTTTGTGTAGTAATACTTTAAAATATTGAAAATAAATTCACGAGTTGTCATCAGACTATTAGAATTGGTCACTGAATCATAGCTGTTCAAATCCAACATATAGATTCTTTTTACTTTAACAATTCTAGATAAGTCTCAAGTTCTTATAATCTTAAGTGAAATAAAGACGTAGACTATTAGGAAAATCATCTTTAACTGTGAAGAACACAAATGTAAATTTAAGAATGTATATTTTAAAGGCTAATCTTATTATCTATAATTTTTATTATCTATAATTATCTATAATTTTATAATGTTTAACTAGGACGTGATTAGGAAAGATAACCTAATATTAAAAAGTTAGCATAAGCAGTAAATTTGCTAAAGTAATTATTCAATTCACATTCAAGAGCAAACTTTTAGATTATCTGCTCACTAGTACATTATATAGACTTGTCATCTACATATACAGAATATGTAGATTAAGATAAACAAATGAAATAGATTTCATTTTATTTTATTGAAGTAATTTTTATTAAAAAAGTAATGGTGTAGGCCGGGCACGGTGGCTCGTGCTTGTAAGCTTCAGCCTATGAAGTGGCCAGGGCTAGAGATCGTGGTTTGAGTCCCGCCTGGGGCCCGTAGCGAGACCTAGTTCCAAAAAAATAGCTGGGCGTGGTGGCGCGCACCTGTCATCCCAGCTACCTGGGAAGCTGAGGCTGGGGATTGCTTGAGTCTGTGGAACCCCGGGCAACGAAAGCCTGTGGTTCCACAGGCAAAAACAGAAATACCCAGTCTCAAAAAAAAAAAAAAAAGTAATGGTGTAAAACATTTTCAAAAACTGAGTATCAAAACAAATTTGAAAAGATTTATTATGCCACCCAGTTAGAAGAAATGTTAATGTAAAAATTATTTGAAATTAATCAAAAAATTATCTGAGTAGAAACTGCTGGTAAATCTGACCGTATTACTTTAGGAAATTCTGAAACTTTCTCTTAGTAAAGTCTTAAACAAATCACCTCAAACGTCTATGAACAAAATAAGGTTTTCTTCTTAAATTATTTTATAAAATAAACTTTTAATGTAAGAATCTAAAATAGATATCTGATACTGGAAACAAAAGTAGTAAATTACTATGGCAATCAAAAGTACCGAGTATTAAGTAGTCACTGAATATTGGTAACATAACTGATAAAACACACCACATGCTTATCACTCATGAGAAAGGCACACAGAGAAACAGTTAATGGAGAAGTCCCTGGACGCTGATCCCAAACATATGAACAATATTCCAAATATTGAAACAAATGGTATTCCTAGGAGTCAGCCTAACTAGGTGCTTCTAATTGTTTATTATATATTTTAGTTAATTGTCATTTTTGTATCTTTATCATGTTTGTGTAGGTATTTCTGTAAATGAATAAAAACAAAGATATTTTAAATAAATTCTGAGTGCTTTGTAAGAATGGGAAAAATAATGACAACTGCTTGAGTATAGTGTTACAAGAAGATGCACAAAGTATATATAAATTACTTAATGGAATTACCTCACAGAAATGTAACACACAGGATGAGAATGCAGCAGCTCCAGTGTGGAGATTTTGTATATATCCTCGTGGCATATTAAATTTTTCAGACACACTCCAAATATTGGTCTCTTTGAGCAGAGTATAAATTACAAAAGACAGGTATAGTCTGTTGACAGTGTCCTTGTCCACCTTCTAAAATGACACAATCAAATGCATTTATGTACTAGACCTGTTAAAAATGTACATTATATTCAAACTGGACAAAAGGTAAAGTGTATGAAGTTGTAATACAGAGGAGCAAGGCTAAAATGATTCCATATAAATAAAACTAATTTCTAACATATGTACATCTGATTCATTCAAATTGATTATCATTTTTTCAAGCATAAAAAAAGAGATGTGTCAAACCTTTTTTGTTTTAAATTAAACTTCATTCTACAGAGAGATTAGTGGGTCCATTTATGCTCCTCTTCTCCCTTTGAGAAGATATTTTCAAGTCCTAACCCTGCAGGGTACCAGTGAATGTGATCTAATTTAGAAATAGAATCTTTGCAGATGTAATTAGGAAAGGATTCTGAGATTAAATCATTCTTGATTCATAGAAGCATAGTGGGTCCTTTAAGGCTCTTTGTTCAATGGCTGATGTCCTTCTCCTTGAAAAAGGGAGAAACAGATGAAGCAACAGAGAGAATGTGATGTGCAGTGGAAGCAGAGTGAAGGGATATAGCTATAAGTTAAAGTACACTAACAGAAGCTAGGAAAGAGGCAAGACATTTCCTTCCTTAGAGCCTCCAGAAGGAACCAATCTTGCCAGCTTCTTGATTTCAGACCGCTGGCCCTTTCTACTGTGAGAAAATACATTTCTGTTGTTTTAAGACACCCAGTCTGTGCTAATTGCAGTACTAGAACAAAACAGAATTGCAGTACATCCAGTCTGTGTTACTCCAGTACTAGGACAAAACAGAAAGGTGAAGAGAGATCTTTACATTACTGTGGGATTTATATGTTATACACGTGTGTAATTATGGTTATAAATTAAACAAATGCATTTTTTGGATGCTGTTAAGCTGTCTAAATTGTAAACTAATTATAAATGTGAAATTCTATGATTTCACAAGTTCATGATAATGTTTTCAGTTAAAACAGTGAATGGAAAATGTTTCCTACAGTTGATCATTTTCTCTGTGTATTTTACCTGTGGGGGGCTAGTGACTATTTTTTGTGTAAGTTTTTCATAGCTAATATCAAGTGAACTTAGAAAATGGTTAACTCATGCTTAAAATCAAAAGAAAATGGATGGATTTGAAAGAAAAAATTGGTACAAAGCAAAATACTATATCCTCTACTACAGTAAAAGGATGTTTGAGATGAGACATGAAGTGCCATATAAAGGGATGCATGATTACAGATTACAGAATAAATGCTGGCATCTGATTCACTCTTTTTAAAAGCATAACGATTGAATAACAAGTAGGAAAAGATAATTTAAATATCTCAATTTAGTGTATCTTTGTATTAATTACAAATTGAGCAAATGGAGATTTTGTTTATGGTGTATTTTCTGAACCAAGAAAAATGCTACAATTACATGGCAAGATAAGACACTTTGTCAATTTAGAGATCTTTTACAAAAAATATTGGTAAAGGGGTAGTGTCTCTTTACTGTGGATGAACCAATCAGATGAAGATAAGTTCATACACATACTATTTGAAATATTTAATTGTCAATTGATCAACTATTTCCTGAACTATATTTCCTAAAAAGTAACAAAAAAATCTGATTCAAGTTTTAAAGATATATAATCTTTTTATTATTATTTTTAATATGCATATATATTTTTTACATCATTGTAGTCCCCAGGGTTCTCCTACTACCATATCACCTATAAACCATCATCTTGATCTTTTGTGCTCATTCCTTCCCTGAGATCCCTCTCCCTCCCGAGCTGTTTGCTTTAGCTGTTGTCATCTTGTTAGTTTTGACTTTTTCTTGACCTTTTGTTTGTTTTACCTATATTCCATCTATAAGTGAAACCATCCAGTTTTTGTCTTTTTCTTTCTGGCTTAAATCTGCTAGTATGATTCCTTCTAGGTTATCATAAATGCATAAAGATACATAATCTTAATAAGATTTTGATATCATTTTGGAAATGAATTCAAAATTAATGATTTTCTTTATATTTTATATTTTTAGAGTTTGCTAGAAAGTGTTTGCTTTTAAAAATTATTTTTATTCAACACTTTGAAGTTCTAAAACACAGTAATTTCTGAAATGATCCAATCCAAATACTGTAATAATACGCAAGCTAAAGTACTATGCAGATGTTTATACTTTTATGATACAACAATACATGGAACATTGAATTTTATGAAACAACAATACATGGAACATTGAATACATATGAAACAATACATGGAACAGTTTATTTTCTCAAAGGCAAATAAACTTTAAAATTAATAGGTAATATATATGTAAATTTGCAAGATACAGGGGTAAATAGTATATAAGATAATTAGGTTTCAATGGAGACTGAATTAGCAGAGAAAATTAAAAATAAAAATAAGTGTGGAGGAGGAAAGTGATATTAAGGAATCTGAGGTATTACTAAAGAAATATTTCCAATTATATTAAAGCCAATGTAATCACTTGCTTCAAGCTCATTGAATGAATTTTAAATGCCAAAATATTTAAGATATCACACAAAAGAGTTTGAGTTTATCTATTCAATTCCAAAATGTTTAAGCACTTCATGTGCTAGGTCAGAAGTTCTTTGAGGACAACAAACAACAAAAAAACCCAAAACTTGTCCCATTAGTATCCCTGATACCAAGTAGAATGCCTAATACAAACTTTGGGAGAATGTATTTTTCTCCCTTGAATTGAATCTCCTACTGGATGATATAATATAAAAACATTTCATAATTTTTATCATGTAAGCCATATAAATAATCTAACAAAGATTTTAAAAGGTTTAATTTTTTCCTATGATAAAAGTCTAATACATGCATGGCAGACATTTCAGTATACAAAGGAAAAAGAAAAATGCTATCACAAAACTAGAAATACTATTTGGAAAATGTACAAATTTCTAGTTCTCAGGTATGTTTTACATTGCAACATGAGAATTATATTAAAGAAAAACATAGAAAAAGATCAAGTCAAGAAGGGAGAGAATGTTTTAACAGTAAAAGTCATTAAACAGATTTAGTCAATTGTTTAGTAAAGAAAATAAGACTGGTACCTTCTTGATAGCTTGACCTGATGCTTTCTTCACAATGAAGCTTTCAGAGACACCAACAAGAGCAGCTACCTTTTGTTCTGCTGGACTGAGTGTGTTGAACTACACAGAAAAAGAGTAAATAAACGGAAAAATTAAACTGTAACCTTAAAAAAAAATCGGTCATTCAAATCAAAGTCAGAATTTCCTTTTATAGCACATTTTCATCATTCTAAAGGAGATGGAAAAAAATATAAATGCTATTTACACATACTACAATCTTAAAAAATATATATTAAATTATAACATCTTTGGTAGAAGTACTTAGACATAGTCACAAATACTGATTTTCATACTTTGTGTTTAAGTCAAAAAGAAAGTCAGTTTCCTGCAATTAAAAGCTGTATATCCCTTTAATGTATGTTCATTCATCAAGTCTGTTCACATAATGAATGTCATAAAAGACTGAACTTCATCTTATATGTATTGTTTTTACAGTGATCCTGACTGGCAAAGAAATGGGTATAATTAAATTGAAGTTAAACTTTAAGGTTTTTTTTGCTATGAATTAAAGCAGACACTTATTTATGAAGACACTGGCAGATGAAAGGCTAGGATAAAAAAAAGACTAGCTGTGGTAGAAGCCAACCCCCAAATAAAATTAACAGGTAGCGGTGATACTGTATCTTTGAAAGCAGTACACAGTGGCTGGATTAAGTCATGTGAGACCCTTTGTACTCCATACTTACTGGTTTTCTAGGTTTTGGCAATAGCAGCCTGAGGCTTGGCCCTGAGAAGCAGCCTTTCCCTCTCTAAAGAGTGGATCTTCCACAGAACCTCATCTTAGTGGTTCTTATTCCCTCCCCTTTCATTGCAAGTTATAATGTATGCTTATAGTATTGTAATGTGAGTTTCTTCCAGTAAATTATAGTGAAATTATAGATTGGCTAGAGTTATAAGTGAAATCTCTTCAGGTGCAAGTTAGGTCATTGCGATCCAGGGTTCATGTTACACTTTACCATTTCTTTTATATATAAGTATACATTCTTTAAGTGCCACTGTTTTATATCTGTTACTTCTTTTTAAAAAATTGATTATATGTATTTTTTACATCATTATATAATCCAAAGTTCTCCCACCACCATATCACCCATGATCCTTTGTGCTCATCCCTCCCATTTCCCACTTTCCCTCCCCTTACCTTGCTATATGCTTTTGTACCATTTGGTTTTGTAATAAGCACCTGTCAGTTCCACCTTGCTACTGTTGATATAAACATAACTGGATTGTGTGGATTTTCAATCATCAGATAAGGCTTTCACTATTTTCTTAATATTCTAGGTATTACAAAGTGTAGTGCTCACCTAATCATAACAGTGACTGTCACTGAGAAAACAGAACCAGGGAAGATCCTTTTTATCCCATATCTTTCTTTTTTTTTTTTAACAACAAATATTTTTATATTTAATAGAAAAGCAATATAAGCTAAATTTAAAAAATGCTATGGCCATGTGACTTTTTAAAAAACTGAACGACAAAGGCTCATTTTTGGTAGTTTTCAATTTTTTTAAAGAGAAAAACAAAGTGAATAATCTCTTGATAAAATTCAGACCATTACTGAAAAACTAAAGTAGCCGATGTTGAAGAATCTTAAATTCTCACCTGCCTGAAGAATATCATCCAATCAGGGTCACACTGGGAAGCCATATCATAAGGAGTTGTTAGGTAGATAAGATGAAGAAGGCTTTCAAGCACAAGCCCTTCAAGACCTTTCTTTAAGTCTCTATAGAGAATGTCACAACAAGCCAAATCTATAGTTCCTAAAAGACAAATATAAATATTTCATCTTTCAAATTACGACAGGGGTAAAGAGGAGACTTTAAAGTAGTTCTGATAGTAGCTACCTAAACACAGCAAAAAGTCTTCAAAATCTTTTATTATGTGACTTCACATAATAATGTTGGTTATTTGGACAGTATCCATCAACAAGTAACACATACATAACTTCTGATCTAACTACTCTATTTCTGGGGAAAAAATTCCAGAAAACATTCTATGCAAACCACAAATACATGAATGGAGTTGCCCATGCATCCTTGTTTACTATTAGAAAAACAAATTAAAGTAAATAAAAATTGAAAAAAAATTGAAAAACATCAGCCATTAGGGAATGATTAAATAAATAGTATAGATCACTATAATATTAGAAAAATGAGGTACTTAAATGGATTGACATGCTAAGATGTTCATAATATTTTATAAATAAAAAAGCAATCTGCCTAAAACTGCAGCATCATTCCTTCAAAAAATAAGCTATGTTCATATGTATGTGTTTATGTATATGTACATATTTGCTCAAACACACATAGAGAGTGGAAAAAGGACAAGAGTGTGGAATTTCCCTTTACATAATTCTGAGTTCTGAAGAAATTTTTAACAACAGACATGCATTATCTAACATTAAATAATGTAGCTATCATAATGTGGCTATTAAGAAACTATTCACTGTTATAGAACAACCTCTATGGTACTGTAATAAGTAGAAAATGCAAATTCCAGAATATAAGTGATTGAAAATAAAAACTTCAAAAATCTTAAAACTATATATATGTAATGTGCACTATACAGAAAATATCAGGAAAGATATACATCAAATCGGTATTCTTAGAGGGATATTAAGATTAATGTGATTGCTGAAGGATAGGAATATGAAGGAAGAATAACCCATTTTTTCCTCTGCAGTATTCTAAACTTCTTACCATTCAAAACATTTTTTTTTGCTTTTAAAAGTTGATGTAGCTGGGCACAGTGGCATGTACCTTTAATTGCTGTCCATGGAAAGAGGCTGAGGCTGGGAAACACTTGAGTCCACAGGTTCAAGACCTGCCTAGGGCAACACAGCCAGACTTAATCTGAAAAAATAACTGGGGGTGGTGGTATGCACCTATAATCCCAGCTACTTGGGAAGCTGAGACTGGGGATTGCTTGAGTCTGTGGTACCCCGGGCAATGTGAGCCTGTGGTTCCCCGGGCAATAAAGTGAGATCTAGTCTCAAAAAAAAAAAAAAAAAAAAAAAAAAGTTGATGTACTCTAATAGTTTATTAGATTCCTGTTATTAATATGAAATTACAAATCCAAATTAAAGTCACAGAATAATCTCTACTTTTTTCTAATGGATTTCCTCATATTAATGATGAAATTTAGGTAAACTCTTACTTCTCTTACTTACCCTTAAAAGTAGCTCGGCCCAACTTTGTAATATGAAAATTACATTGGAACTGTTCTTCAGATGGATGGATAGTGTCTTTCTGAAAAAATCCCTTTTCTTTCAAAATAGGGTCTTCTTGTAGGAGTCCTTTTTCTATCAGGTATTTAAGTGATTCAATAGTTATTTCCCAGAGACATTTTTCTTTCAACAAAGTCTTTTGCTGAACACCAAAAAATGTACCACTCATAAAGTGATATATGTCCCCAAGATTTGTTGCAATCTGAAACAATTCAGAACATCACTGAAGCATTTTCCTTAATTCAAGGTATCATTTTGAATACATGTTAATTAAGATGACTCATTTCCAGCTCAAAGCTACTGAAAGAAAAATTTAGTATAAAATCTACCCAGTTGCATATATAAGGGTGGAGAAGTAACTCCCTCACCCACCCCATACCCCTTTCCCCAAAGTGGTTTGACTTTCCACAGTTTCAGTTGCCCTAGTTACTGTGTGGTCCATGTGGTCCAAAAATATGACCTTCACTAAAATATTCTGAAAAAGAGATTAATAAAATTTTATAACAGTATACTGTTACAATTTTGTTATTGTTGCTAGTTCTTACTGTGCTAATCTATGAAACTTTATTACAGATTGTTATTCTCAGGTAAAAACAGTGTATAAAACATACAGTGTAGCCGGGGGTGGTAGCACCCACATCTGTAATCCCAGCTACCTGGGAGGCTGAGGCTAGGGATCACTTAAGTCTACGGGTTCAAGACAAGCCCAGGCAACATAGAGAGACCTAGTCTTAAAACAACAACAACAACAACAACAACAACAACAACAAAAACCAAACAAACAAAAATATGCACTGTTTAACTCACTTAAGTCTCTTACATATACTGGATGCCCAGCTGTGACTGTTGGTTTGTATTTGTTAAAATTCAGCGGATTAAAAATGCACATCTAAACCTACATTCAGTCATCATGTCACAGACTATTGCACATTAGATTATAAGTTAACATTTTTTTCATAATTAACAGTTTTTATGACCTCTATTTAACCTCTGTTATCTCAGGTGAGAGCAATAAGATTTAAAATATTAAAAAAGTACCTTCAGACCAATCAAAGAAAGAAACAAGGTCTGAATTCCCTTGGTGACTTCTTGAACAAGACAGCTATAGCAGTTTTCCAATGGTCTGTTTATTAACTCCATTACCTACAAAAGTTAAAATACCATGCATTGTGTTATGACAAAAAAATAAGGTGTCCCATATATAAGACCATACATTCTGCACAAATCTTGTGGGGATGGGGAAAATGAAAAACATAAAAACAGAAGAATAAGATTTTAAACAGGTATTTTGTGAGTATAGAAGATAAATAGGGAAAATATTTCATAAACTGAGATATGAAAGTGCTCAAACTACTTTTTCTCATTATCACAGAGAAGGAAATATCATTCAAGGAAACATTAATAATTAATTTAAATATACTTTCTTCAAGTGTTTTGAAGAAAACAGCAATTGCAAAAAATCTCTTTAAAGGCCTAAGCCAAAGACCAACAAAGGGGGGACGGGAGTCACCTGCAGAGGGGACTCCAACCCGCCTGAAAGCAGCAGCTAGAGCGCCAGCACCTGTGGGTGGAGACCACGCGAGACAGGAGGTGGGCTCCCTACCTGCCAACAGCCCGTGGCGTCTCACGGTGGACAGGGAAACACCCAGGAGGTAGGCAGACCGACCATTTGCATCTCTATGGACCCTGGCAATTCAGCCTAACCCCAGTTCGGACTGAGTTGGTTGGGGGAGGGGAAGGAGCCGCACCTGGC